>CAKNWW010236923.1:2596-17434 GCA_932074435.1 Andricus kollari | reverse complement strand
TATAAAAGGATTTAAGGTTTTAAGTGCAGATTTAAATGTTTCCGCTTAACATTTCTATGAAAACTTAGCATACCAGTTTTTAACCTTATAATTTGAAACTATTAAAAATGAGCTTCAATGTTTATTTAAAATGTTATTATTTAGTCAAGAAATGACCAAAATTCTATTTAATTATTCCCCTTTTTTCCCGTTTCTTCACTCAAAGGCGGAATAAACTAATAGAGCCCAATAAGAAAATTCAACTGTTTTTGGTTGAAAGTTCCTTATTTGCGATTGAAAAGTCTGCTGTTAAATTTTTGGTTTAGAATTCATCTTTTTGGTTAATAATTTCATTATTAGGTTTAAAATTGAATTCTTTTTTTGAAAATTCTTTAATTTTGTTTAAAAGTCATACATCTTAGTTGAAAATTCGACTGTTTGCTTCAAAATTAAACAATTTTATTGGAATTTTTTTTTAGTTTAGTTGAGGTTATGTTTTTGTTGATACATTTTTGATTTTACTATTCAATAACTTAACTTGCGTATGAAAGCATATCCTTGCATAAACATCTTTACACCGCCTGCAAACTGCACAGGCTACTACCATTTTTAATATTTATTCACATTAAATTATAATTAAATAAGCTCTGAAAGGCACACTATAAACAACACATTAGTGGGGCATTCACGATACAAAGCTCGGTCCTATGCTTCATCAAGCTCCACCCATCGAAAATGCTCTCGACCAATTAGCTTTATCGAGAAAGAGACAGGTCTACTCCTCAAATGTTTTTTCTCTATCTAAAGCCCATTTCAGTGCTCACTACAGGGTTATCGGTCCATTTATATATGTCGATGGGTACAGGGACCCGCAACCAGAGGACGCGCTCGGTGGCTTTGTCATAGGCCCTTCAGTTCTATTCCAAAGGAATCGAAACTTTATCCTCTGATATAACAAATTATGAGATTTAAGAATTTGATCATCTTCATGAACCTCGTCGAAATCTATAGGCTCGCCTAAATCTCCACTAAGCTTTTATCTCTAAAGATCAAAGTTTTAAAAAGGCATTTTGTAAAGTTTCCTGCACCACGGAAAGGGATTCGCTGTTTGCTAGAGTGGGACCCACTATATGGCTTTTCGAAAAAAAAGAAAATATCTTCTAAAAAGCGAGAGTGGAAAAGTGTGGAAATAAGGGGAAGTAGCAGCGTAGGATAGGAGGCCGAAGAATGCTGTCACAGGGAAGTCAAAAGAGAAACAATTACTTCTATAATCATTTTTTCAGGACAGGAGCGGTACTGCATCTACACTGACGGCAATGAGTACTCTTATCACCGCATTTCCTATTTTGCACATTAAAACCGGATTCGATGCGAAACTCACAACTAAAGCTGTCAACTGTGGACCGCGTTGTGCGACCAAATTCTAGACAATAACAAATCATGTTAACTCTATTGGGCATCAGCTGGTAGCGGCAACTATATCGCACGCGCTGGCGTTGAGTGTTTGCTGCTGGCACCTTGCGGCCAACCCCTTCTGGGCTGCAGGAAAGTTTGCAAAGTGCCTTTTTAAAAAATTGATTTTAAAGCTAAAAGCTTAGTGGAGATTTGAGGTACCCTACAGATTTATATATTTTTTTGCACAACTCTCTGTTAGCCTTAATGGGTTTAAATTCTCCGCAGTTACAAACTGTAAAAAAGTTGGTGTAATTTTAATTCATGCCACGATGAAAAATATTCGATTTGCGTGTAACGATGCTAGATTAGAGGCTCTGGGACGTAATTTTATGATACTTTTTCTGTCAGTTTCTCGATGGATTGTCGATTTACGTTCCGCTTGTAATTTCTCAGCATTCCAAGTCGTTGCAAAGCTACCCGACTGTAAAATTACGCTAGACTACGAATTTACTACAAAAAATGTTATTTCATAGGCTCATTTGAACACTCTAAACAAGAATTAGAGAGTAGTTCATAGGGGTTCGGGGAGGAAAGATCAATCTAAAGTAGCCGCTCCACGAGATAATGTCAATATTATCGATAATAAAAGGCTCCTGATTATGCCTATTAAAAATTTTCCAAAAAGTGTCGGGGTTTTTAGCCGCAGCAAGCGAGTCAATTGTGGACTTAATGTGTTTTTCTTCCTTCTTTTGTAACAAATTTTCATGCGCTTTTTTTTGAGGTTATTGTATTCCCAGGTTTTATCTGAGTTAAAGTTTTTGGCTCTGCACTAGCGCGAAGCGAAAAAATGTTTCATTTCTTTCTCGAATTCTGAGGGGGTCCAAAAATTATAGTTTAGTACCCGGATCTCCCATAAAAAGTTACAGAATAAAATAATTCATCTTATGTGTGCTCATCTACGATAAGGCTCAAAATAACGAATATTAGCGAATTTTTGGTTAAAATGGTAAGAAATAAATTTTTTAATGGAAAAAGAGTTTTAAAAATTAATATTTACAATTATAATTATCCCTCAAAAACTATTCAGCAATAAAAAAATCCGCGTACATCGTAAATTGACAGTAAACTTGAAAAAAGGAGAAAATCATGATTTCACCTGATTAAATGATATTTAAAATCATGATTTTTCACTATTTAAGATTGCTTTTTGCACGTATTTCAGTTTAACATCATTAAAAGATATGTCTGAATCATTTTACTTTTAATGTGCATTATTTCAAAAATGTTTTCACTAAAAAAATCAAATTTTTCCGGCTGAGGATAATTTTAGTTGTTGTAGTTGTAAACGTTAATAGAACCTTTTTCATTCATTAAAAAATTTATTCCTTACCGTTTTAACAAGAAATTCGCAATTATTATTTGTTATTTTGAGCTTTATCATAGATGCGCGAACACAAGATATGTTTTTTTAATCTGTAACTTTTTATGGGAAATCCAGGTTCCAAACTACAACTTTTGGACCCCCTCCGAATTTGACAAATATCATTTCGCTCCGCCCTACTCTACACTCTTTTAACATTTGTTCGAACAGTTTCTCATTTTCAAAGTATTTTTGATCGAACCAAGGTTTAGATTATCCTATTTTCTTGATTAGAATTATATTCATACCTACATTTGCTGCAACTGCTTTAATTGTTTCTATTAAGTTGTTTGACAAAATTTCCATATTTTCATCGAGGATATCAACATTAAGAGAGGAGATAATCGTCGATATAAACTTGTCAGCTATTTCTGCTTTCCATTAAGGTTATATGGTTAAAGCAGTATCTGTTACGGATAACTTTAATGTGAGAACTGCAGGAAAGTGATCTGATCTGGATGGTACCTTCAGGATATTTAGATCTTTGAAAAAGGCACAGTGGGCCAGGGAACGATAAAAACTGGTAAAAAACGAACTTGAAAATTGATCTATCCGCAACTTTTTGTCATAAACAGAACAATTAAAAGTACACAAAAAGAAAAATATTTTTTTGATTGAATTGTTCCTATTTCACTGACATTGGTGCAAAGTTAAAAAGCATTCAAAGACTATGCATTATATTTATTGATATATTTATTAAGTTATGTTTAATTTGTGTATTACTTTCTATATTACTTTATTGATGTATGTTAATTAACAATATCATAGATACTCTGAGAAAGTTGCCAATAAATTGTAATCTTTATCTCTTTTTTTTTGACATACTATAATCATTTATAACAGAGAGTCCACTTCCGAGTCGTAGTTACCCGAACTTCCACCTCTCACAGAGGATAATAAGCCCTGTATGTGTTGCGTGAAATCTATACTTCAAGATAAACCTGCTACTTTTTGCTACTTTTGTCAATAGAGCGCATAGTGAGCCAGGAAAAAACAAAGCTGGCCAAAATTCGATTTTACTTCGAATTTTTCTGAAACTTGGTATAAGCGAGTTTTTAGGGTAGTTGATTTCGAGTTTGAGATCAAAAACTACAAATTCAAAATGGCTGATCCAGTATGTCACTTATATTATCAAAATGTTTTCTATATTTGTATGAAACTTGGTAGAAGGGGTTTTCTGGGTTTGCTGATTTCGAGTATAATATTCAAATACCGAAAACGACAACGGCGGATCCAATATGGCAGCTGTATTAAAGAAACTTTTTCGAAATGAAAATGAAATAAAAACTTAAATAGGTTTTATAGAAGAACGCCTGCAATCAGGCTCCAAAAATATAAGTTTGCAGGACCTACTACGTGCAGGCTGCAGTGCTATTTCAGACCCCATATTACGGTTTGCTTGTTTATCGTGAGTCCCCATGCTTCCCCGGATTTGGGGTGCTTTATTTTTGTGAAGAAACCCCCTTGCACCAAGTTTCATAGAAATCTGGATAATTTCTGCCGCCATGTTGGATCCGCCATTTTGAATTTGTAATTTGTGACGTCAAATTCGAAATTAATGACCCCGAAATCCTCCTGATTCCAAGCTTCATACAAATTTAAGGGCATGTGATACTTCAATCGGGTTCAGTTCCCCCGGGTTTTTGTCCACAAATCTTAAAATTTGTAAAAACTGAATTCGGAGATGCTATAAAATAGAATAACGGACGTCCCCGAACTCTTTTTTTTAAAGGAATAATAGCAAAAAAAATATATTCTGCTAAATAAAATTTTCCTGTATATGCACTGTTTGGGGGTTAGGATCGGTTGTCAAGTCTTTGTCATTCCGATAATGTTGGTATCTGTTGTACCGAGTAGCATAGAGGGCGTCCTAACGAGCATAAATTAAATTATTTATGAAATATATTTTTTGGATTGCCTACAAACAAGCTTAGTTCCGGGACATTAGTTACTATGTTTTATTACTTGTCCTAATTTTTGGACCAAAAATATTGTATAGTTAGGGAGTAAAGCTGCGGGGAGAATTGTAACACACATAACCTCAAAATACACACATATTAATCAAATTTAACAAAATAAATTTTTTTTTAGTTATTCCACAACAGAAGAGCTCGGGGACGTCCGTTAGCATGTTCGCTATCATTCCCCAAATTTTTAAGACAAAATCTTTATTATTGTAGAAAAAAAGCCGGGGGAACCTAACACTGCTAAAATCGATCATTGTTTATGTATCACATGCCCTTAACGTGAAATCGAATCTTTGCTGCTTTCGGTGCTTCCTATTATTGACTAGAAGTGCAAAGTTTGCAGGATAGTCACCACTAGTTCTCCCATTTAAGGCGCTAGTCTAGTTTCTCGGGCGGAAAATGGAGGTGATTTTGCGGGACTCATAAAAAAACCATGGGGTCAAATATTTTACAATTTTGAGGATAAATTCAGATAATATTGACAAGTTGATACACAAAATTTTATGAATAAATATCAAATGTAAGCCGAGTTATACACTCCGATGTCGAGTCATCCAAAAATGAAGTTGTAAATCGGCTGCAGTTGTAGAGGTCTTCAGAATGCCAGTATCTGAATTTTTTTTCATGTTAAACTGGATGACTTTCCCCGTACCATGAACTAGGATCTTTGAAAAATATTGAAAATTAAAAAAATGGCAGCGTTTTGAAAAAAATTGTCCAATTTTCAAAAAAAAAAAACGCTCGTTTTTTGCTCCGCAAATTTATATTTTTTGAAATATCTTAAAGATCCTAGTTCATGGTATGTAAAAACATGTTAGGAATATTCGTGCCAAATTTCAAATCGATTCGTTAATTTTTCTTTGAGCTAGCCGTTTTTGAAAATGCAGTTTTGCGAAAAACGCTTTTTAAGTTTTGACAACTGACTTTTGGTTATAAAATTTAATTTTTTATACTTACAGTTACTCTGATAACTTTTTCTCCAAATAGTATACTATCGAATTAGGCAAAAAAAATCGATGTTTTGAAAGTGAGAAACTAGACTAGCCCCTTAATAATAATTATTTATTCTTTCCATCCACATTTTTATCCCACATTCCCCAAATCCCCCCCCCCCCCCCTCTCAATAAGCCTTCAGGTTATGTCTGACGTACTTTTACTATTATTATTATTTTTCAGGGTTGAGACCACAATAGCCCCTGACGCTTGGGTAATCCCGTTGCGTCTCCTTGTAGGCCTAAGCGTGACCCCAAAGCCCCTTGCATACGGCGAGGACCGCAGCCACGCTATTGGCCGATGTCTCTGACTCACTGATGCAGTTACTCTCCTTGAGTGCCAGATTCCTTCTTGCAATCGCGGTTCAGTAGCAAAGAATATGAATAGCTGTCTCACCATACTTTCCGCGCAGGCGACAGAGCGGGCTATCTTCGAGCCCTATCTTATGCCTGTGCTAGTCGAGGTTTCTATGTCCTATAAACATTTCTGTTATAGGACACACCTCAAAGCACTCCCATACTAATAGTGAGTATTCGTTCCATTCAAGGCCAATATAGCAGCCCGGGGCAGATACAGATGTTACTCCTGAGACTTTTAGGCGCACTGGAGCACGGCCATAATCTCAGATTGTAGGACTGTGACGTAGGACTCCATCGGGATTGTGAAGCCTATTCCACTCCTTCTACGATAGACACTGGCTCCTTCTTTCTCCTTGTTCCTGGAGCCATACGTGAACCAGTTCTAATCAATAGTCAGGTGTGCCTCGCCGTTAACCCATTCCTCTCTCGTGGATAGGCTGACACGATACTTCGTGTCGAAGAGATAGCAACTTGATTTGACAACTTTTTATTCATAGTTCCATATCTTTGGGTTTAATTAACCGATTCAACTTTTCAGTGTCTGAAATTGTTTGTGATGGCATTTAAATTCAAAGAAAAAAATGCCCATAAAGAAAAAAAAATTTTTGACATTTTTTTGACAACTCCTAAAATCGCGTTTTTGAAAATATTTGTTCTTAATTTATTTATTTTTTCAAAAGAAGCCATAAATGTAATTTACAAGCCCTGTAAGTTTTATTTTGGGACCAGCAGTGGTTTATGAGAAAAATAATAAATCTTGGGATCATACACGACGAAGCGACAAGCATTACACCACGCGGCACCATGTCTAAATTAAGCAAAAAATCAAATTTGAATTTTAACCATTTTGCCAAAAAATTGGAAAACCAGAAAGATTGAATCAGTTTTCAATTCTTCTTATCGCATGGCTCGTGAAGCTAAAGAATTAATTATTTCAAAAGGATTTCTATTTTCTCCTGAACCAAAACCGAGGAAAACTTTGTCAGAATAAACGGTATTGTGCGTTAAAAATGTGTACAACCATGAGGATAATAGTCGTATAATGCCAGGGGAAATTGATTGCGTATCCATGAAAGTAAATAGAGAAAAAACAATCGTCCCAAGCGTTCAGTGTTATGTAACTTACGATAGTTATATACACTTTTCCAGGCTGTTCATCCTGAAGAAAAAATTGGATTCTCGAAGTATGCAGAATTAAGACCGAAAGAGTGTGTTTTTGGCAGGAACAAGTGGTACAAACAACGTGTTCATTTGAATTCCCCATCAGAATGCTAATCCAATGTATATTGGTGGGCATATAAAACAATTAGCTAAGTCCGATTCTCTGCCCTTTCCAACCGTCAAACATAAGCTAGCCCAGTCGATTTGGAATCCGGCACAAATAGCTAAACTGTCCCGGCGACGATAACCTTTAAATTCTTTTATAAAATGCCTACAATGAAAATTACGTTGAAGATATCAATATTAAACAACGCTTTAAACGTAGATCGATCAGATTTGGAGGCTGTTACGGCACCAGTAGATGAATTAATTAATAATTTAAGTGAAGATATGAAACGACTTCTTCAACGTGATTTTATTACGAAGCAACAAAGTATGTATATTAACAGCGTGAACTGTAATCTAACAGTGGGTCAAATTTTTGTTCAACTTGATTTTTCTGAAAACCACACAATTGATTTACAAGATTCTTCTCAATGTAAGCATTGGTCAAAAACACAAGTTACAGTTCATCCTTTTGTGAAATACTACCATATATCAGCAGCACAGTAAAAAATCTTAAGAACTTTGACAACTTAACACTCCATACGACAATTAGATTACTAATGCTAGAGAAAAGTACGACTAAGCTAAAATACATTTCAAAGACATTCATACCGCATTCTGCAATAACAATTCTATTACAATTGAGGGTACACAATAAATGCCCACTGTAATTACCATCTAGGACAGAAGTAAAGAAAAAGGCTTTTTCTAATTCTGAAGAGTTTAATGTAGTATCCGTATTTAAAAGCGAGGCAAAATGCATAAAACGTGTAAGGTTCGTCGTACCAAATAATGCATTCTTTGATTCTGGAATCAAAGAATTTTGACATACTAACATTAATCGCTTATATGTCGCTCTTACTTATTCAGTTATTAAAAAAAATACTTTCACAATGAAAATTGTTGCTAAAAAGGTTTTCACCTTTACACCAAAATTTATGAATCGATGTCCTACATTGAAAGCATTATTTAAGGTGTCTTAACAGTCACATAATGTGCTATGCCACGCACCAGCCGCGTCGCGGCGATTTATCGTATAGGACCCTAAAGTTTTCTTTTCTCATAAACCGTCGACAAAAAAATAAAAATATTGAAGAACAATTACTTTCAAAAACGCGATTTTAGTTTTTTCATTTTTCAGAAAAATGTCAAAATTTACAAACAAACATCATTACAAACAATTTCAAAGATCCATATCTCCGCCATTTTTTCAAATTTTTAAAAAATACTCTGAGGTATTTTTCTTCACTAATATAGGACTATATTCGCCGAGGTATAGCAAAATTTCTGTTCAAGAATAAAATTCTGGATCCGCTTGTAATGGACTACATCAACAGCTTTTTATCTAGGATGACGCCAAGATATTTAGCTCGTTCTTTGATTCCCAGTGGTTGTTCTTCCAGTTTCGGTGTACTCGTGGTTTCCCACTTGTACCAACCACCGTGCTCCCCGTGTTGATAATATATAAATCAGTAGGAATTAAATATTTCAATACATCATCCCTCTTGAGTTGGTGTCTCTGCTACCTCACAAAGTAAAAAAGTAAAATTCTCGTACGTACTCTGAAGGTGGATCATTGTTTACATCCATTCCAATTTGTATAAATTCGGTTAGTTTTCGAGTTCCATTGTCTTGGTTGAATTTAATTGAAATCCTTGATTTTTTAATATCTCATTTTTCCTATAAAAGAAGCTTTTATTAAGAAAAAAAAACAAATTTCTGTAGAACTTTGGTCATAGGAAGCTCGTGATTATATTCCATCAAGATGTTAGACTAATAATTTTATTTTTGATGGCTATAAAAAAATTATTAAACAAATGTGTAACTCTGTGGCAGTTTTGTATACATATAATTAGGTGAAACTAAATTTTTAATTTATCTACAGAGTGATCAAGAAAAATAATGAAGGTATTTGACTAGCATCCAGGGACAAAGCACTCCCCACGCAAGCCGGTTAATGGTCCTCAGATAATTTCTAATAAAAGTACATTTTGGTTTGTATTTTCTCCGTGCTTCTTGTAATTTAGGACTTCGTGTACTTAAAAATATATTTAAAATATAATATTTCAAGTTTTATATCTATGAAATCGCGGGGAAAAGTATTCCGATATTAATTTGAATTAACTTAACTACAAGGACATGCATATTATCGGAATACTTGATGGATGAGTTTCTTTCCGGGTTTTTCATAAATTGTCTTCAAAGGTCGCGAGGCCGAGTGGACTGAAATTTTCAGAGGTAACCTACGCGTTTCACGAAATGTTTTAGTATAGTATACTTGGTCAGTTCGCCTGTTTTCAATATTTGACGGCGAATCTACCGATTAAACAGAGAAATTAGAAAATGGTAGAGGAATACAACTAAATTAAACTTGTTTTTATTTATAGAAGAAGACAATGGCGAGGGTGATGATGAAAAAGAAAATGCTGTATACTACGTTTCTAACGAGATTCATTTCACGAGTCCTAAAATGGCATCTTTGGTTTTAATAAAACGTGGCACTTTGGTAGAAGCTGATAAAGCCATTCATCCTCAACTGCGGATCGTAACACTGTCCGACGGACCAGCGTATGAAACTTTGCATGCCATTAGTAAGACCATGGCGCCGTATTTTAAGAGTTACGTAAAGGAAACTGGTAGAGCGGATAGAGATGGTGATAAAATGGCACCATCTGTTGAAAAAAAAATAGCAGAACTTGAAATGGGACTTTTGCATCTGCAACAGAACATAGATATTCCGGAAATTTCTCTACCAGTTCATCCAGTAGTCCTCCAGGTGATAAAACAGTGTTCTGATGATGGCAAAAAACCGAAGGTTGCGGACTTTGGTGATAAAGTGGAAGATTCAACGTTTCTAAATCAATTACAAAATGGAGTGAACAGATGGATAAAAGAAATTCAGAAGGTAAATGTAATTGGTGTTTTAGATCAAAATTAGTTTAGATTTTCCATGTTCAGTTTTCGACATGCTACTACTCAAAGTATCGTGTTACATTTACCTTGACATTTACCAAACTTGTAACGCATCACTTGCACGTTACTTAGTGTTAAGTGATTTACAAAAATAACATTGGTCAACAAAATGTAACCTATGTGTCTGTAAAATGTAACCTATGTGTCTGTAAAATGAGATGTGTTGTTTCCGTAGTAGTTTTTCGTGCTGAATGTAAATCTGACTTTCTGGTAGATCAAATTCATCTCCAAATTTGGTCTCAAACTGTATCAGTGGCCTCTACAGCATACCTTTAGAACTAGAAAATTGGCGTCGCAGTTTTAAAGAAACTTCAATTTTTCGGATTTTGCTTAACTTCTGAAATAAAATTTTTTCCAAAATGTTACTTGCGTAAATTGCTGTTACAGTAGTGCAGGTATGCATAATGCGATTTGCAGGAAGTAATCAGGTTCCTTAGAAGATGCGGAAGGTTCCTTCACAGGATCCTGCGTGTCATTTCTAATTCAAGCAATTGAAGCATTTTGTCGAAACATTGGTTACTTACACTATTATTATCTTAAATATTACTTTTAAATGTAGCATGTATTTAAAAACAATATTGAACATATTCTAGCCCCATAATTAAACATCAGGCCGCTAGGCTTCTGTCTGTGCTTTGCGCGCAGACACTTTCTGTGAATGTATTTTATAATAGTATGTTATTTTAGGTTACAAAATTAAATCGAGATCCAGAATCTGGTACAGCTCTGCAAGAAATTTCATTTTGGCTGAATCTCGAAAGAGCATTGCATCGTATTCAAGAAAAACGGGAAAGTTTGGAAATCTCATTAACCCTTGACATACTGAAACATGGAAAACGTTTCCATGCAACTGTTAGTTTCGACACCGACACAGGTTTAAAACAAGCTCTGGCTACAGTAAATGATTACAATCCACTGATGAAAGATTTTCCTATTAATGACCTATTATCAGCAACTGAGCTTGAAAGAATTCGCTTAGCTGTTCAACAAATTTTTACACATCTAAGAAAAATTCGAAGTACTAAATATCCGATACAAAGAGTCTTAAGATTGGTGGAAGCAATTTCGAGAGATTTAGGACAGCAATTACTGAAGGTCCTTGGAACGCGAAGATTGATGCATATTCCCTTTGATGATTTTGAGAAAGTGATGGGTCAATGTTTCGAAGTATTTAATATGTGGGACGATGAATACGATAAATTGACAGGTTTATTAAGGGATGTTGTTAAAAAAAAGCGAGATGAACATATGAAAATGGTATGGAGGGTATCACCTGCTCATAAAAAGCTTCAAACTAGAATGGAGCACATGCGTCGATTTCGGCGTCAACACGAGCAATTAAGGACCGTTATTGTTCGTGTACTCAGACCTACTGTGAGACAAAATAGCAATTCAAGTATGGAGAATGCTGACAACGATAGTGTTAAAGTCGAATTTGCTCTAGATGCTGCTGATGCCAATGCAATTGGAGAAGTTAACTTGGCTTACGAAAACGTGAAGGAAGTAGATTGTTTGGACATCACGAAAGAAGGTTTGGAATCTTGGGAAGCTGCTGTACATAGATACGAGGAGCGAATTGAACGCGTCGAAGCAAGAATAACAGCGCATCTGAGGGATCAGCTGGGTACAGCTAAAAATGCTAATGAAATGTTCAGAATCTTCTCCAGATTTAATGCTCTCTTTGTCAGACCACATATTCGAGGAGCTATAAGAGAATATCAAACTCAATTAATACAAAGAGTGAAAGACGACATCGAAGCTTTGCACGAGAAGTTCAAGGTAAGTTAATTTATTAACATCGTTTAAAATAACTAGTATCAAGACTTTGAAAAGTTTTTTATGTTTAGTATTGCTATAAAATAAGTACCTAATTCTTCAAAAAGTAAAGATTAGAAGTTACGGTTATGAAAAAGAAGTATTTGAAGTAAGTATTAGAATAAGTATTGGAATAAGTATTGGAATAATTATCATCAGATCGAATACTATTTTCGGGCCAAGCATTAACGTAAATAAGTATTGAAAGTTGTGGTCAAAATTCTAAAATTAAAAAAAGCGCCTAAATTTCGAACAAATTCAATAAATCCGCGTAATTCTACGAGAGTCGGTACTAACGGATTTTTCGAGGTGCAGAATATGAATTTGGGATTAAAATTCAAAAATTCAAAAGCCACCTAAATTTTCAAAATTTCATAATATTTTTGGACACGATTTTGAGGTAAAAATTCAAAAAAGCAACCTCAGTTTGAATAATTTTATTCAATTGGTAGATATCCAATGAAAGTCAATAAGAGGTGGCTTTTCAAGTAACAGAATACAAATTTGAGGTCAAAATTCAAAAAGTTCACTTAAATTTTGAAAATTTTATTCAATTAGTAGATTTTCATGAAAGTCAGTAAGAGGGAACTCTTCGAGTCACAGAACACGAATTTGGGGTAAAAATTCATAAAAGTAACCTCATTTTTTGAAATTCTATTTAATCAATAGATTTCCATGAAAGTTAGTAAAGGATGGGGTTTCGAGCAACATAATACAAATTTGAGGTTAAAATTCCAAAATTTGACTTAAGAAAATTTGATTAAATTGGTAAATTTCCGTGAAGGTCACTACGAGAAGGTTTTTTAAATCACAGAATACGAATGTTCCTTACATTCGTATTCTGTGAGTAGACAAACTCCCTCGTTATGAGCTTCGTGCAAGTCAGCTCTGTATATTTCAGATTTTAACTTAACCCCGCATCTGTCATAAGTTGATCATTTCCAAATATCACCAGCGCGGTGCTAGTTTTCATATCACTCCCTGTTTTTGCATTTTAAGCAATGGGACTAGATCACTTTTTAAAATTTTGTAGTAAAAAAATTTATTATTTTCGTGAACTAAATTAAAATTGCTTAGAAAGCTGTTTTGAAATAATAAATGAATAACATTATTTTAATGTCAATATTTTGTTCACGAAAATAACATTTTGTTTACTAAAACTTTTTAAAAAGTGGTCGAGTCTCATTGCTTTCAATGCAAAAACAGGCAGTGATGGGACAACTAGCGCCGTGCTGGAGATATTATGAACTGATAAATTTAGGGCACCAAGGGATCGTCATCTAGTTTTCAGATGCACATGGCTGACAGAAACATGCCAATTAAATAAAATTTTCAACATTTTAATTCAGCATTTTGAATTTTGACCTCAAATTTGTGTACTGTGATTCGCAAAAACTTGTCTTACAGGTTTTCATGGAAATCCACCAATTAACCCAAATTTTCAACACTTGGGTTGCTTTTTTGAATTTTTGAATTTCGATCCCAGTGTTTTGTGACACGAAAAAACGCCTCGTACTAACATTAATGGAAATTTAACAATTTAATAACATTTTAAAATGAGTCAACTTTTTGAATTTTCTACTTTTGTCCGAAAATTCGTAATTTGAGAATCGAAAAACTGCCTCGCTATGACATTCATGGAAATGTACCAATTTAGTAAAAAAATGCAAACACCTGCTTTATCCATTCTTCTTCCCGGCACTCCTCGCCTAAAATTTCCGTAACATTCTCTTGCTATCCTCCCCTCTCCTACTTTTCTCTCATACAATCTTTACATAAATGCTCCCATGTCTTCTCTATCCATTCACACACACTGCATTTTCTTTGCTTATCCTTCTCCCAATACATTCATTATTTTACTTTATTTCCCAATCTCCATCTAGCTATTCTTGTCCATCTCTTTTCCTCCTATCCTCTTTCCAGATATTTTGGCAAACCTTCTCTTTTTATCACGTAATACTATTTATTGTATTTTGATTCCTCTATTACGTTACGTTACTTAGTGAAAAAATGTAACTAGTTACAGTTACTAGTTAAAATAACTTTAATTTACCTAAAAAGTTACTTTTTTCACTCCTTTAATTTGGTAATTTAAAAATCAAAATAACTAAGATGATAATAATGCATACAAAATTAATGATAAAAGAATTAGACATTAGTTAAAGTAAAAAAATACATAATATATTACGGCAAATGTACAACAATATATATTTTTATGACACATGCATGATTTCAGGCCTTTTCGACGCCTATTAAGCGGGGCTTAATAACTCCCCTAGGGAGTAAAAAGTACTTTTCTCCCTAGGGACTGCAAAGTGACGTCAGAGGTGAACCATGAAAATGATATGTCTATGAGCTCGCATTTTACTATTATCAATCCTCTCACCGTAAAAACTGAGGAAATTTAGGTTGCAGATAATATAATTTTGCGGTTATTTATGCAAAGTTACCATATATAACAGATAAAATTACCTTAAATTACCGAAAATGTTCATAAATTTAAGGAAATTTATGGAAATGTTTAAAAATGAATTTTGGAGAATTTATGGTAGGTTACCATATTTATTTGTAAAATTACCATAAATAACCGAAAATTTCCGGAAATGTATGGACAATTTTCAACATGAATTTTGGGTAATTTACCATATTTGCCGGTAAAATTACCATATTA
>CAKNWW010236922.1:2651-16153 GCA_932074435.1 Andricus kollari | reverse complement strand
ATATTTTTATGTTATGCTAATATTAATTAAAAATGTAGATATGAATTGTGGGCATCCGTATGAAAAGGGCCCTTATGGGCGATGTGGAGTTAAGTTCCCTGGAGCATCCAGGGAATTCAAGAAATTAAGAGAATTTCCGAGAACTATGGGGATTCAAGGAATTCATGAAATTGAAGGAATTGAAGGAGTTCAGAGAATTCAAGCATTTCAGGAATTTAGAATATTCAAGGAATTCAGGTAATCTGCCGAATTTCCATTGCTCTGTATAGCAAACTCTTCATTTTGAAGAAAGAACGGAAAATGTTTAGTTTTTACGTTTTGAAAATGGATTAATTTTCCGTTTTAAATTCTTAGTAGTGGAATTATTCAAATTCGTATATAGCTTCCAAGTGTTTGAAAGTATACAAAATTACGTATTCCTCATTTACGGGTTGCTTAATATTGAAGTCTTTGAATTGGGATTTATTTAACTAAGCATTGGTTTTAATTATTTTTGCAACTATAAAATATCATTGGGTCATTCCAAAGGTTTTTTAAAAATCGGCGACGAGAACATGTCCGCGATTTAGCTGGTGATTTTTTTCCTTATATTAGGCGCCCAAGAAACCCCAAAAACCTGCATAAAAAAGGCAATTCAAACCCGATTTTGAAGTTTACTGTCTAACTTTATTCGTTTGAGAGGGAAGTTTTGGGAAAAATATTGACCATACACGTATGTCAAAAATTAAAAAACAAGGTCATCTTCAAAGTTGTCTATAAATTGACTAAATTTCAGCAACATTAAAAGAGCTGCCAATTTAGCAATCTGGCTTTTGTATAAAGTTGTAAGGTATAGTATACTAAATAAAAATTTCATGGAAATAATTTTAACGAAGCCTTAGTTATCCTTTTACATAAATATTTATAAGGCTAAAAAAGCTACTTTTCATGAAATCTACCAATTTCACATCGATTTAATTGGTAGATTTCAAAGTTTATATGTAAATATTACATGCAGATGCATAGGTTGAACCTTGTACAAAAAAAGCGACAGAGGCTTTTCTGTGCATTTTAATTTCTGAGGTACAGTGCATTTTTGAAACGACCTCTTTTTTCACGGGTTTTATGATTTATTTTTAAATATTGCTTTTATATAAAAAGATTCTACAGAGCAATGGTATATTTCGTAAAAATAAGACTTTTTTTGCGTTCAATATTTTTTTGGTGAAATCATTATTTTTCCACAAAATCAACCAAAAATTAAAATGACGCTGATTTCAAGATTTTGGTCAAAAAACGAACTATACATTGAAAAGTATACATTTCAGAGAAAAATGTTGTACACAACAAATTTAGATATCATTGGAGCACAATTTGATTTCTAAAACATTTTTTCATGTAGTAAATAAAAAAGTGATAAGTTAGTAATAAATTGACAATAGTCTTTACGGTGAAAATAAAAAGTCCCTATTAGTTTTTCTAATTTATGAAGAAAGGTGTTGATTTATTATGATGCACTCTTATAACAGGACTACAGATCTTTAAAAACTATAACTGTTTTTTGTTCAATCTTTTTCTCTGCAGGCAATAGTTTTCGAAAAAAAATCAATTTCGATTTTATAAAATTTTAGAATTTCTGTTTTGTTAAAGAATTTTTTCGTGAAGAATGTTTAGAAAACGATTCCAGATAACAAGCAAGTTGCATTGCTGTATGTTTCATTCGGAAACATTTGAATTCCACAAAAAATTATCAAAAATTAGTAATGTGACTTAAATTATTTCTGTGGCCAATCACAGCGGTGTCTTCCCATCCCTCATGAGTCGCTGGAAAATGGAAAGGGGTAGGGGTGTGACCTACTTTATTTCTGTGTCTAATCGCAGGCGTGTCTTCCCGCACTTTTGCCATTTTCATATTTAGTTCAAATTCTTCTAAATGAGGGATGCCGCAATGTGACTTCACGCAATGTGAGATGCCGAAACGTGAATTGCCGCTTGTCTCTTGATCCGACCCCGCTTCTCCAACAGTTGATGTTTCTTTAATATAATAATTGATAAACCTGTGTGTTAATAAATTTATTTTTCAAAGAATAAAGGCAATTTACATAGCAGTTTTTCGCGAGTAAATAATTAATAAATTTGATAACTTTCTACTATAATAAAGAAACATCAATTGTCAGAGAAGTACAATGTTATTAATCCATTAATTACTTGTGAAAAACTGTTGCGCTTCAAAAATTAAATATATTAACACATACGCATTCTATCAATTCAAATAAAATAAAAAATTGATGTTTATTATCTGGAATTGTTTTATATACATTCTTCGTGAAAAAATACAAAAGAAACGAAAGTCAAAAATTGGATAAAATCAAATTTTTTTTGTTAACTATTGATTGTGGAGAAAAATACTTTTTGAAGTATAGTTCATTTATTGACTAGAATCGTGAAAAATATGAGTGATATTCATTCTTGGTCGAATGTTTTGAAAAATAATGATTTCTCCAAAAAATATTGTGCACAAAAAGTTGTATTTTTACGAAGTACACAATTCATCTGTATAATATTTTTATATTTGAAAACAATATTTAAAAAAATAAATCATGAAACCCGTGAAAACAGAGGTACTTTCAAAAATTCATCGTACCTCAGAAATTAAAAGTCAGAGAAAGGCAGCTGAGGCTTTTTTTACGAGGTTGAGTCACGTCCCGAGCAAAAGGCGAGGGTAGTTAGGAAAATAGCAAAAGAGAGAGATCAGAGTGCTGATTAAGTCAGGCTGGTAAAACCTGACCAATTATTTATTGTGGGTCGTGTGTCACTTGTCAGTTCTAAGGGAACTGTGTTAGCGTGCAGTGTTTTAAATAAATAAAGGTGATTAATATTTGACAGGTTTATTAAGAAGAAAGACAGATGAATAGTACACACAGTTACTATAAAATAACTTACGTTTACCTTTCTAGCAAGAAAGAGCGAGAGAGGGTTTGCTTGTCGATTTGAATCTTCGTGTTTATCGTAGAGCAGCGACGGAACTCTACCGGATGTTTGTTTGATAATTACGTTGAATGCAATATCAAAAATGAGTCTCTTTCGCGAACGTTAACACTGCGGACTTTATTCAAAAAGAACTCTACGAGGACCGAAAGTTCTCAGTCGAACTACTACTATTTCGCGGTGAGATAAAAGCTCTATACTTAATCAAAGCGGTTCTCCGTTTAGGGATATTTCACGGCAAAAGTCACGTTTCTGCGCTTTCTTGAAAAGGCACGTTTCTCTGCATTCTTGAAACGGCACGTTCTCCGCTTTCTTGAAAAGGCACATTCGCTGATATTGATATTTCGCGATGAGTGACTCCGTTCGGCTGAAAGTCTCGGGTTTCACATTGATTCGCGCGTTTCAACACTCGTCCTCTCATGAACAGTTATTCTATATGCTACTTATCCTAATTTTCTATGTATGTAGTCAGACGTTTTTTGGTTATTCTTTTGTCTGTCTATATACAGGTGCTTCCACTAAGTGGGTTATACATTTATAGCCATTATGATACTCTTATTTTGTATTGATAAAGTTATTATTCTAATTTACACACACAAGTGTATTTCTACTTCATATGTTTGGTTTTGATTTTGTTATTGTTGTTTTAAACTATTGGGAATATAAATACATTCTTATGGTAATAGAAATGAATTATGATTATCTTATAGCGGTAGAGTTTGTAATTATATTTTCAGTAATCGAGCATTGTTAACTTATCGACATTCTCTGAGTTCTTATCCGTCCATGGCAACACATTAAGTATCTTGTGGTTTCTGACTTACCGACCGTAGCATAGTTACCATAGTTAAGTTTGAACTCAGAGAAGATAGGTAAGGTGCTCGTTTATAATTAGTGGTGTTATCCTATATCACGTGGGATAAGGCAGTTTATGCGTAGTTATTGGTGTTACATAAAATTTGTAAAATTTCGGGATGTAACAGTTGAATGTATGAATTTGCACATAACATTCACATATAAAGTTTGGACTATAGCAATTATATCGATGTGAAAAATGGTAAATTTCATGAAAAGTAGCGTTTTAGCCTTCTAAACATTTATGTAAAAGAAAAACACGGGCTTCACTAAAATGATTTAAATTGGCACTTCCTTGAATTTGGTGAATTTCTAGACAACTTTGAAGAAGGCCTTACTTTTTTAGTTCTTAATACGCGTGTATTATAAATATTTTCCCTCAAAATTAAAATCGGTTATGAATTGACTTGTTCTAATACAGGTTTGAAAATGAAAGTAAAAAAAAATCACGTAAAGTTTTGATTCGAAAAAAACTAATACTTTGCTTTTGGGGATTTTGGGCAATTATTATTAGGAAAAAACTGGACTGGTAGGCCGTTTACGTCCGGTTGTTCTTTTTTTAATCTTAAAAGCTTAAAAATATCTGGAAACATTCATGTGTATTCCTCGGAACTTCTACTACATGCTACTATATGTCACTTTTTTCAAAATAATAATCTAAATATGAACAAAAAATTGAGAACATGGAAATTTTGTTAACAAATTCATAACTTAGCAATAAATATTATGAAACTGTACTCTAGGTTTTGAAAGATCAAATAATGAACTGTCAAAAATATAGTCATATGTGCTCCAGTTCCAAAAAGTATATTTATTTGCACACTTGAAAATAGGGTAATTTTTTGGGTGCTTTATGCATATAATAAATGAATGAAAAATCCGCTTTTCTCACTAAAAGCAATATTTATTTCTTGTATAATCATATAAGCTTTATGAAACCTTTATTTTGCCGATAAGTATATCATTAAGCTATTTCCCTTTCGGCGAGCCTCTAGGGGTAAGCCTGACACTACCCGATTCGGGTAGTGTTTTTCAGGTGGATAGTTTCTTGTAGTAAATAACTACAAGTGTGGGCTCACCACACCCACGACCGCCAACAGCAACGCAGTAGAATCAAACCGGTCACCCATCCAAGTACTAACCGCGCCCAACACTGCTTAACTTCAGTGATCTAACGGGAACTGGTGCTTCCAGCGTGGTATGGCCGTTGGCATAAGTACTTGAAAAAAAATTGAAAAAGACATGAAAAATCAAATTTACTTACCGTTGCGAAACACTAACACGGCCACACAGGTGGGTCGTTTAAGGGACAAGCTTGATTTGAAATCACTCTTTCTCATAAATAGTGATCAACTACGGCGCGGCGTCCCTTTGCAGTTTAATTCTCCCTACCAAGAAGTTTTTTTTAGGGAGAAAAGTCGAACCCCGCCATCTTTGGGCTTCGGAAATAGTTAATCGGGAAAATTTGATTGGGTCGTAAGCGACCCACCTGTGTGACAGAGGGTTAATAAAACATACCTACTGAAAAACAGGAATAAAGAAGCAAAAGCGTATCTGCAAAAGGAATGTATTAGATGCAAGCGAATGAAGATTATTTATTTTTAATTTTCTATACCTTAAATTTAAAAAGGATTGAATGAAAAGGCATCCAATGTGAAGCCTTATTATTTTTATTTGAAATTATTTAAAAATTAATCAATTGGAACATTTTGACTTTCACATTGTTAGTAAATTAATTAATGAACTTTTAATACTTTTATGAGCGAAATAACTTTTGAGTCAATCTAAAGAGTTTATCGAAATTTTCCATTATTGCATACACTTGCATAATTAAAATTGATTAGGTGAACCAATATTATTAATTTTTGAAATATTATTATCAAAAAATCAAAGTGACATCAACGATCACTTTCAGATAAAACACCAATCTCAAAATAAAATAATGCTAAAACAAAAGCGTAACTACGAACCGTCTTCGTGTTTTAAACATAATTTATGAGTAATGTAGTATTATGGAAGTAAAGTAGTATTATGGAAGTAATGTAGTATTATGGAAGTATCATGATGAACGTTTATTTTTCGACTTGCTCGCCGTGAAAAATTTCCTTGCTTACACCTCCATGTTTTACAGAATTTGTCTTAAAATTATTCTTAACAAACTAACATCCATCCACACCTTAATGCTACCTTAATTGTACGACCGCATGCTTTTATCGCTTTGCCTTCTTCGCTTCGCACGCATGTCCTTATCTTTCGCCTTGCCTCGCATTGCCAACCTCTGCCTCCGCGGTTACTATCTAACACTTATCTACTAATTATTTACAATATTGACAATTTCGCTTATATTTACTCCCTCTCCTCTTTACAATCTTGCACTCTCTATTCCTCTTCCAGCTTCCTTCTCCATTTCACGCAACATCCCCTTCACCCATGCAACAGCCCTTTTATCCCCTCTTTCGTGCAGAAATACATCCATGCTTATCCCACTCCTTTCCACGCTCTAGCAATCCTCTAGCCAGTGTTCCACCCTTGCATACCCCTTCCCGCACAATTCACACATTCTCTTCCGCCTAGGAAGCCAGAACCTATTAAAACCCCCCATGCACCCACGCCTCATACCCGCTATAAGCTCCTGAATTCCTTTCTCTCCTTTCTCACACAAAATTATTTTCTCCTTCCCTTCTGCCTTCTCTCGCTCCATGCCGTTCTTCTTCACCACCTCATACACCTTTCTCCCCTCCTCATGCATCTTTCTCACGTTATTCCTCTGCAGCCCATTCCTTCTAAAATACCTTTATCTTTCAACCTTCATCTTCCCCTCTCCTCTCCTGTTCTCCTTCTCCCACTAACACACCCTAACCAGCTTATTTCCCCCCTCTTCCAAACATTTTTCCTCATACTTACACGCCCGACTCCCTGTTAGAATCCCTAAACTCGTTCTCCCCGCCGTACTCCTAACAATATAATTAGGCGTATTCCTTGCCAACCCCAGTGTCTACTTTACATACCTCTCCTGTGTTCTACTTACCTCCTCACCTTCCTTCCACCCCCACACCACTACTCCATACAATAGCACACTCAGCACTAGTGAGTCAAACAATTTCATTCTTCTTCCAAAATCATCTGCAAATAACTTCTTTCCCATCCCCCACATCTGCCTCATTATCACATTTGCCCTCCTCACTCTTTCTTTTATGTGACCATCCACTTCCCCATTTCTCCGAAACAAGAAGCCCAGGTACACAAACTCTTTTACCTCCTGCACCGCTCTTCCCTTCCACTTTCACTTCCCTCCCTTATCAATTCGATCTCCTTTCCTGAACACCATAACCTTTGACTTTAGGTATCTTCTCAAACTCTTCATCATCTCCTTTAAGGCCTCCTCGCTTCTTGCCAGCAACACTATTTTATCTGCATACGCGAGTGACCAAATGCTAACCCCTCCTACCCTAACTCCTCCTACCACTCCAGCCTCTAGCTTACTTTCCATAACCGCGATTAAAATCGCAAAAAGCGTTGGGCTAAGCGGACACCCTTGCCTTAACCTCCTTATTATGATCCCAAAGTACCACATAATAAAATAATTTGAAATTTAGTATACCGGCGAAATTCCAGCTAGCTTAGCACGACTAAATATGGTTAAGAGGCTGATTGGCTCGAAAAAGGTTTCTTATTCTAAAATAAGAACTCAAGCATTTTCCAATTAAAATATCACAACATTTATCCAATTTGAAATGTAAACTCTTCACAATCTAAAGTTAGTATGTTTACAAATATGTAGTAGATTCTGCCCGAAGTTTGGTACGTGTGTCTTTATCGCCAAGCGTGATGTTTGCAGGATGATTGGTCGGTGTGTGCGAAGAGTGAGCTAGAGACAAGTCCGGTAAACGCGCGAGGAAATTAAAGAAGTACTACCCAAAGTGCACAAGATAACTTACTCAACAAATTTTCGTTACGGGCTATTGATGCAATTTAGCGGCCCAGGTCAGAGAACTAGTGGGGATGCAGGGGATGAAGCTCCCCGTAATGAAAAAAAAAGAATTAACAAGAAAAAACATTGCTGCTTCACAAAGCTCGGGCCGAAACGCTTTTCGCTACTTATTATTTGCTTTTTATTTTATAACTAGTCATATAATATAATTCCACTGCAAATTCCTTGCGACAGAATTGCGTTAAATAAAGTCTCTCGGTCCCCAAGAATGTCCTTGTAGGTATCCCACCTCATCTAGTCTAAGCCCGCAGGAATGGGATGAAGAACATAGATCGCCCACACAGGACAATACTTCTCAGATTCTCCTTAGTTCACCCACGGATTCTGCTGTAGGACTGAAGACAATGTCTTCGATATCAAAAAGCGCGAAAGGAGCAGACCCGGGCGCACCCACTTTATGTAACTGAGTAGCGCGGTTCAGCCCTGTGCCAGCAGGGGGCACTGGTAGAGGATATGTTTAAGATCCCTGAGCTCACTCACCACAATCGTAACACTCAGAAAGGTTCCACCCCATACAAATTAAATGATCCTCCGTACAGAAGTGTGAGGTTCTCAATCTCATGACGAGGTTAATGTTGCGTCTCAGGAGAATGAGATGCCGGGATCACGACCTAGGTATATTAAGGTTGACACATGCAAAGTAATCGGCATGCGAGCCATTGGTCTTTCTTTAGGGCCAACATACAGCCCCCAATAGTCAAAATCGCCCTGAAAAGCGACGCGAAGGTTACTAGCAAAAAATTCAACCGAAACAGAGGGAATCAAGAGGCCGGTCTCGCGAACTCATTCGCCATCTCGTTTCGCACAATGTCAACACCAATCAGTAAACGCGGACTTACCAATCGCAAAATAGGTGGCGTTAAGTACCCATGAAACGCATGTGTTGCATACAAGACATTAACTGAGGGTGCGAGAGTTATCGTTATGAGATAATTATGGATTTTAGTTATTATTTTCTCATTTAAGTGGGTAATTAGAGGCAACAGCGATTCACAATCTTTCAGAATTAAATTCAAGGGGAGACTAATAATAATATTCGGTAAAATACATTCTCATAAGACATAACATAATCCTCAAAATATTATAAAATCAATTTCAGAATTTGAAGAAAAGAACAGAAACTCTATGTCCATTTGATCAGAAATCAAACATAATTCATTATTCAATCACAGAGTTTAGAACATAATAACATAATATAACGCAACAAAACTTAAAGTTACGTGCACAGAGGTTTTCCCTTGTTGAGAGCAAAAGACCATATCGGCCGTGACGTTGTACATCGGATATCGAGGATAACTTTTTTGGAAGGCGATCTTCCGGTTGACGACAAATTAGTCCTGACCACGTACTTCCAGGAAAACAGCTTAAGTGCGATCTAATTAGAACAACTCAAAAGGAAATATTCAACAAACATTAAACTTTCGGCAAAATTCTAATATGATTCTACTAGGCAACATGGCACTTCGGAGATCACGATCGGAAAGAGGAGGAGTACCAGAGCGCACTCGTATTTATAGACTCGGGGTTTATCGCCTGTTGGAATTAGCTTTTCGCTCATTAGTAGTACATAGTACAATTCTTTATCAGCAGGCAATTTCTTCCAGAAGTCGAAGTTCGATCCTTAACTATGGAGGTCTCACTAGCGATGCTGGAATCGACGATGATGCCTTTTCTTAGAAGAACAAACAAGATAGAATGCAGGTAGAGTAATAATATCAGCAATTGTAGAACATCTAACGTTAACCAAAATGCTGATGATACTCTGGAGAGGCAAAGACGACTGGCGTTAATTGGCGGCAGAATGTGAATTTGTCCAATATAATTTCTAGGTAGAAATATAGATGAACTCCTATCCGAGAAAACTATACAAAGAGGAAAGAAATGAATAAGCCGAAAATTAAATTAAACAATGTTCTAAAAAAAGTCGGTGAGCACTTTGAGATTGCCGAAGTGCCAATTTAATAATTACTCTAATAAATCGTCCTATATCGTGAGTTGCAAAAACTGAAACGAGGTCACAGTGTATCTGATGAATGAATAGATTTCTTTTTAAACTCTATTTTCGACGCAACACTGAAAAAGTACAATGGACCACTGAAGGATTTGATTTCATCTAGGAACATCACAAACGATAGGTATCTTGATTTCTAGATTTTTTAAATGACTATTTCAAAACCAGGATGTTTTCAACCGAATTTAGTATATCCTTTTATCGAAGAAAGGCCTCACATTTTTGCGGACAGGTACTTTTGAACTCTTTAGAATTTGCAAAAGACAAGCCTGGAGGTACTGACACTTAACACTACTGCACAAATTTGCTTAAACTTAAACTATAAACGATGTGAAGTTTCACCGTAACAAGACACTACTACATGTTATCTCGGGAATGAGGCGCTACATACGCAATCTTTGAAAAAATTAATGATAAATCATCTAACATGTTGACTCCTTTGTTTTTAACCATTTAAACTTTTGAACTATTATTCAAAACGCCGGTTTTCCCTTTTTAATTAGAAATAATAAAGTGGCCCACTATCTTTATTAGCGCCACCAGGCGGTCCCATGAAGAACCCTGTAGGAAGTTTTAGCCTCCTTCTGATATCGACTGATTTTACCCAGGGCCCGCTGGCTATAATGGATTCGACTGAAACAAAGTATTTCGGTGACCTTCTCCCGGTGGCGCTTCAGGTAACGCGTATACACATACAAAACCTCTCTCTGTGTGTGTGTGTGTGTGTGTGACTAAAAAAGAGCACATACTTTGTTTTGGCTTGCTTAAAGTTTTGTATCCTCGGGCAGAAACTATTATAGTTTCGGTCGGGTGACAGTCCATCCATCCGTCGTACGAGACGAAGCGAGAGAAGGTGAGATCTTAATGACATGTTAGGATATGAAACCCTTCTTTGTAGGTGCATGTCACCTACTTTGGCTAAATTTGAAACTATATTCTTTCTATAACTGCCTCTGACCATTGAAAATTATTTGTTAAGTAACAAGAAAATTCCGAATGAAAAGACTTTTTCCAACATTTCCATGCATCCAGAGCTTTTATTTGTATTTTATATACGAGCTGAATAACTACTTTCTTTCAAATCTCATACCACGAAATTCATTCTGAATTTTCTTGATGTTTAAAAAATAATTTTCAGTGGTTATAGGAAGGACATAGCTTCAAAAACACAAAAAAAGAAATGCATTGGCTAATTTTGGTAACCTCTAAAATAGCCAAAACAAATGCTGTGCTTTTTAAACCTCACACATCCAAGGTTTCTTTGTGTGCACTGCAACTGAAGCGCCGCCGGCTGACGGCTGCAGATATGCTCTGTTTCAACCGAATGCATTGCACAGCTTGAGTACACTGATTTCACCTTTCCGCCTTGTTTAAAATTATTAACAATGAATTGCACTGCACCTATGGAATTAGTTTCTCACGATCTACGTTTGCACGCATATCTGATAAAAAATTGTTAGTGAATGTCAAAAAAATTCAAGTACGCTTTCTAATTATATACAAGGAACTTTTTTATTCGTAGATGAGTTAAGTTTCTTTATTATTCATTCGCAATTTGTAATTATTGACGTTAGCAAATGGCCTGCTCAAGGCTGACTTTCTTTATGGATAAAAGAAATAAAAATATAAAAATTATAACAAGCACACAGTGATAAGCATGTTCTCCGCAAAATTTTATATGTGAATTATGCCATATGATAACCGACAGCATTAGCTGCGCGGTGAATATCGACTCGCGAAGAGCCCTAATGTCAAGCCTTTTCGAGCACTGATAGCACTCGGATGGGTGACCATCTGCGACCTACAATTTTCCACTCCCCTGGCCAAATGTCCAGGGAAATGCGAGTACTTCTAATACAGTCGGATGCAGCGGCGGGTTATCACTGGTTGCGATTTAATTCATGCAGTGATTCTAAGCCCACCTTAGTAAAAGAAAAATGTTCACAGGCCATACCCAGTGAAGTGGAGTGGTCTGGCGATATATGAACTCATGCTAAAGGACTTAAATGATACTTTAGCAGCGAGAGTGGTCCGTCTATAGACGTCTGATTCACCGGAGTTTTAAAATAAAAGTCATAGTATAATAAGTTTTTACACGCAGTGCTACGGGACTTGAATGGACCAGCGTAAAAAGACGATAATAATGCTATATGATAATTTGTCAATTGTTAGTAGTTAAACAATTGAATACACCAAATATTACACAAATTTCGTGCAATGCGTCTTTTATTCACAGAAATACCCGGAAAGAAACATTCTTTCGAAAAGCAGTCACTGCCAATTATACTTTTTCGAATTTCAAAAAATCTAAGTACAATAATAAACACATTTAATAGTCATCTTTCCCATAAATAAAAAGTAATTAGTGAAGTAAAATTACTTGCAGGGAAACGTGCAATTTTCAACACGGAGAAGTCACCAGAAGTACGTGTTTTTTCTTTTAATCCCATGGTCCTTGGTTTCCAATATACCGAGGTTTTAATACGTACTCTCGAGTGCTTGAATCGCGACTAGAGAGCCCCTAGAGGTCTAAATGGCACTTACATTCATCCCACCATCATAATTTGTAATTTGGAACAAAATACAAAGAAATATAAATAGTGCTAAACTCTTTTTTAAAATATGTTTGGCTTAAGCGTACAACTCGATCTCTCGTAAACCAAGGCCCATGAGATAAAAAAGAACACGCACCTAATGGATTTTGATCTACTTTCACCCTGTGAAGGCAGATTAAACTCGATGATGCCATAAGTATGCTCTCTCTTTGTAAAGGCCCTAGAATGCTCGAACACGAACATATACGTCGAATGCAGTTTTGCGTCGATTTAGAAACCCTGCAGAAGAGTGCATTGTGTCTCGCTGGGCGAGTGCAGGGGAGCACTGCGCAAGTGTTTTCTCAATAGGTTTAGCTACGCCGAACACCTACGTATTTGCGATTCACCATGCCGTATTCGTTATGGAAATTAGGCTTCGGTTAAATTGGCCCAATTTAAACGAAAACGTATTTCTTAACGTGTCTTTAAAGTGGTGAACCACAATATGAGCAGTAGCACTAGTTCTTTTTTGGAACCGGCCTGCCCTCAAGGTTTCCGTCCATAATTTAGAAACCTAAATGCAAAAACTGTCCCCAAGTCGAATATAGTACTACTTAACAGCACAAATGAAATTACACGTACCCCAGTTGAAACGTTCTTTTCAATATTTAAATTATTTTCCTAATGCTTTTCATTAAATTATTCGCTTCTTAAAATTCAGCAGCTGTGTCTCTCTTTCTTCAAAAGACGAGTACAAATGTAGTCGTGATTTCCTAAAGATTTTTTTCCTAAGCGCTTCGTTGCGAGAGATCGCAAGACAAAACATTTTATATAAATATCACCTTATCTAATTACACTCTGAATTCTCGAGAATGCCAAGCCTTTCTGCAAAGGCGCTCGAATTTCGATGATACAAACATTAGTCTAAAATAATTCTCTGTTGTTAGCTCTTTTGATTCTTCCTTCTGAAATAAAAGTCCATAAAAAAAATAAACGAGCGATAAAGTAGAAACACATTATACAATGTAGGGGGACCAGTTCTCCCTACACGCCTAGCTTAAACGAATTTACACTGAAACCAACTTTCCTGTGCATCTTTCCTCGAAATTTTGTGTTGTGGCTGGCTTCCTACTATTTTATGCAT
>CAKNWW010236854.1:698-20193 GCA_932074435.1 Andricus kollari | reverse complement strand
CGACCAAATCATTCAAGTGTTTTGTGGCAAGAGAGCACAGTGCATAGAAGCCAGAAGAGAGCATATTCTTTCCGAGCTACGAAATAAGAACATCCAGATGGCTCTTCGCAAGGTTCCTCCCAGTTCCGATAAAGGACCGTCACAGTGTTCTAGATCTTGTTCCGAGCCTCGCCGGGACAGTTCAAATACTAGAGGCGCATTCCAGAAGCCGCAGTCTAATCCTAAACCTTCTGGCTCCTTTCGCAAAAAACAAGTTGATAAGTGACAACCAACCACCCCCTGCCTTCTCAGGGGGCCAACTGTCTCTTTGCCTAGAGAGATGGAGAGACATGGGTCCCCCGCCAAACATTCTGAAGCTTATCTTAGGCGTCCGAATCCCCTTAATCTCAAGACCGAACCATCTGTTCAATTGGAAATGCTCCAGGTTCTTTACGAATGTATCTTCACAAATGTCTCAGGAAATAAAGGTCTTAAAGGAGAACAAAGTAGTGAAGGTTCCACCACATCCAGACCCAAGCTCCATCTCGAGGATGTTTCTCTTACAGAAGAGCAGTGGAGGGTGCAGGCCGTTTTTTGACTTACGAGGCCTCAACAAACAGGTCAAGGAAAGCCAGTTCAGACTCTTCTCTTACTTCAAGGTTCCAGATTTCCTGCAAGATAGAGACTGGATGACTCGCATCGACTTGTCCCTAGCCTTCCTCCATGTACTGATAGCGGACTCTTTGGCCTTTCCGCTGGCCCTCATGTCTTTGCAACGATCTCAAACTGGGTTGCTGAGGTTCTACGATCGCGAGGTATGAGGGTAGTCGTATACCTAGCCGACTTTCTTCTCGTCTCTCAAGACAAGAACAAACTGAAGACACAGATCCTCGAGGCAGTAGAACTGCTGGAGCTTCTAGGCTGGAGGATCAACCCAGACAAGTGCGTTCTGTACCCTTGTCAGAAGATCGAATTCCTGGGCATTCTTTGGAATACCAGAGACAACCTCATGAGCCTCCCTCAAAAGAAGGCTCAGAAGATTCTGGACCAATCCCAGAAGTTCGTCTCCAAAGGACACTGCTCATTGAAGGATCTTGAGTGTCTGCTAGGCCAGCTAAATTTCGCAAATTTTGCTGTCAACAACGGACGACTTTATTGCCGCGACCTTCAATGGTTCTTGACCACGTTCCGACAACGAGGACCACGACAGAAGCTCGCCATAATTCCTCAGGTGATACAGGAGCTGACGTGGTGGCGGACAGCCATGACTTCATCGGCCCTTTTACACAAACCTCCCATAACGAACTTTCTCACGACCGACGCTGCAGAAACAGGTTGGGGAGCCTAGCTCGACGATCTCCACATTTTCGAACCATGGTCCGAATCCCAGAAGAGCTGGCATTCCAAGAAGAAAGAGAACATGTACTACTGCAGACGGACAACCACACTCACGTAGCTTATGTCCAGAAGGAAGGAGGCACAAGGTCCCTCCAACTCCTAGATCTAACGTATCAACTCAGCATTTTAGACAGAAACAACATCACCCTCTCAGCGGTGTATCTACCAGGAAGATACAACGGTATTGCGGATCGACTGTCGAGAGAAAACCCCGTCCCAGAGTGTCATCTGCCTGGGCACTGCAAGCTCCGATAACTCTTCCCACCTCCCTGCCTCATACCCAGAGTCCTTGCTCACTTGAACAAGTGCAGAGGACAATTCCTTCTAGTAGCGCCAAAGTGGGATCGGACCTTCTGGATGTCCGACTTATCGAGCAGGAGCAAGGAACCGCCACTAACGATTCAGAACCTAGAGAGCTTCCTCATCGACACAACCACGAACCAGCCTCCTTAACAAGTGGAACGTCTCACACTCCAGGTTTGGAGAATTGAGTGTACTAGGACCTCATCAGAGATTGGTCCCCTCAGGAGCAACAATTGATTCGAAGCGGCTGGAGACATTCAACCCTCGAGACCTACAACGCTCCAATCCGAAGATAGCTTTGCTGATCCGAGAAGATGGGGATCAACCCAAAACCTCCACAAGGCCAGGACGTGGCCAGAATTCTAGCGGACTTGTCAATTACCGAAGGTCTGTCCAAAACACCATCTTGCTTCAGAGAGCTGCAACTACAATTTTCTGCGTTGGTGGACCTGCCTCAGACTTATCTACTGAATTCTGCTTCGACAAACTCTCAAGGCTGTCTCGATCATTAGGCGTCGTGAGATCAAATCCCCTATCTGGGAAGCCCGGATTCTGCTAAACTGACTATCTAAACCTACGGGCACCTTATCTTTCTTTTAGACTTCCAGACGAAGCGCAGCCCTACTCCTATTAGTTTCTGGACAACGAATTCACGACCTGACACTTTTAAGAATTTCAAGACTACCTGGAGAATCGAGGAGATGAGATAATCATATGGCCAGCTTTCGGCTCTAAGTCGGACCGAGCCTCTTTCAAACAATCGGGTTGTATGATTTCCAAGCACCAGAATATCTGGCTATGTCCAATCACATGGATTAGGGAAATGCTTAAAAGATCCGAGGAAAGGAGAAGAAGTTCCAACGTCGATGCCCTTTTCATAACCATCAATGGCGACGTTAAGCCTGCGTCTAGAACTGTCATCGCTAATTGGATCAGATCAGTCCTCAAGGAAGCCGCTATAGACGCCTCGGCGTCTATTCAGACGCCAATACACGGTATCCCACTAAAGGGTCTTACTGGATGAGAGACAAAGAAAGAGAGGGACTGCGAGGTTAGAAAGATATAGGAAGAGTGGGGCGGATACGCAATAGCTTCTCTCATAGAGATGCCGTGTATCGGCTTCTGGCACATAATACACCAAAGAATGTTTGCACTATTAAGATTTTCGGAGACGTGTAAAAAAGTGGCGATGTTCAAGAAGTTTGAACCAAAACTGAGATGAGAGGACTAGACGGTGACTATTTAAGGGCAGTTGATATTTACCCCTTCACCTGCATTGTCTGTATTGCACCTCCTCCATAACTTTGGAAACTCGTTCACTGCATCTCAGGCATTGGTTACAGAGCTATGAATTCTTAGGACAATGAGTTACCAGTACTTGACTTACTACAGTATCTCTGTGTCGAGGGTACCTACCAACCTCGTGAAATTCCTGCAGCGACACCCTTTACGAGGTGGACGTGCTTTTCATGGAAAATTTTTTGTATATGTTTCTGATCCTCAAACAGTTGTCCTGATTTCACAGGGTTTGTACGCCATAGGGTAGTATGTATTTTCAATACTACCAGATCTGAATTATGGTCTTCACAGGATTCATCTCTTGAACTGGTACGACAAAAAAAAATTGACTACTTTGGTCTACATTTTGGTGTTTAGCTAAATGTTCACAGGTGCTTCCGCTCATCACAAAAGAAAACTTAGAACACAAATCGATTAAACATCCATTTTTTCTTCTCGCTTTTACAGATTGATCCTACAAACATTATAAAATCGACGTATTGTCACTTGTTTCACAAGAGATCATACACTCGTTTTCAGTGATCACTTTCCATTTCCAACGAAAAAATTTTATTTTCTGTTATTTCAACTTTAGGCGGAAACATTTGTGAGAACCTTTTCCTGGTGAAATTCTATTATTTCATTTTCTGGAAAATTTTCTAGAATAGTTTTTTCCTTTCAATAGGCGCAAGGAAATCTTGTTCACAATTGTATGGCACATAGCTGATCAATGGTTTTGAAATACGTGAACTTTTGTGTAATTTTTTGGAAAATAGAAACTTTTTTGTAAGTGTCTCGATAAACAGATATTCTTTTGTGAAATTCCTAGAAAAACACATTCTTTTGTCTTGGTTTACGATATGCAGGTGTTCTTTTGTATAAGTTACATGACATATGGATTTTTTTGTATAATTTACATAAATCATACATTATTTTGTGTAATTTTCATGAAATATAGATTCTTTTGTGTGAATTATAGGACACACGTGTCCTTTTGAGTAATTTTCGGGAAAATTAGGATTCTTTTGTATGATTTATGATAGACGTGTGTTCATTTATCTGATTTCCATGACATATGGGTTCTTTTGTTTGATTTCTATAAAACACGTAGTTTATTGTGTAATTATGAAGAAAAACCGCTATATATTCTTTCTTTACATTTGTGGTCTAACATTTATTCCTACACTCGCCATATATGGTTCTCCTCACCAAATAATACCATCCCCACTCCTCAAATATTTAACATATATAAATCGAAGCAAGGAAGCTATTTGAATCAGTTGAGTTATTATATCTATATGAGCCACTATTTCGCAAGTTAACATCTATTCAGTACAGGTAGAATCGTCGCAGGTCTTTAATTTTTTAAAGTCCATGGCCACTCAAACTATCGAAGTTTCGTCTGACACGCAGACTACTAACACTGTTCTTGAAACCCCAAAAATAAAAAGAATGAAAACCAACTCAACACCTCTTGAAGAAATAAAATGTTCTTACATCGTATGTTTATGGGGGGGGGGGGGGCAGGTAAGCGTAAATCGTAAAAAGCTATTCGGAATCGTCGGTCAAGTTTTATTGCCTCGCGACACGTCATTACGCCTTTTGTTGTCAGGATCCACACTATATCTGATATTCATTTTTTTTTTTAAATTATTCGTATCTTAACTGGAAGGATTCTTCGATAAAAAATTTAGTTGCGTGTGAGGTAAGTGCTAAGTATAACCACATATTTGGTGAAAAAACTTATTATTTCTACCTTCAAAACATATTGAGTTTATGTTCATAGTTTTGTTTGGGAATTTATTTTTTATATATTTTTTATTAAAATTGGAAGGTTTGCTTCTTGAAAATAACTTACTTTTTTGTAGTAGCTTCAAAGATCGCCCGAAATGAGTAGCACTGTTTTTTCTTTGGAAAAATGAAAGGTTACCTACTTTTAAAAATTAAAACTGAATTTGCTAATGATTGAAATAGAAAAAAAAAATTTCTTATCAAGCGAACCTTGTACTTTTCATTAAAAGTAGATAAAAAATAAATCTAACGGGACTTCGTGACTCAGGATAAGAATTGAAGGCTGCCCGGTCCACGCTTTAATCGATCTAGGTATCAACGGAAATTTTATATCGAGCGAATCCTTCGCATCAAATATTCGCGATTTACTTCATTGCGAGTTCTTATCGTCAAGATCGGTAACCGTTATCGGTGCTCAAAATAGATTCCACAACCTTTATGATAGTACCTAACATGACTGAATCCTTTATCCTTGGCCAACGAGTCTTCCAGGCATTGACTAGAAGGAGACAATAAATCACACACGAATAATGGACTCATAATTGATCCAATAAGACTTCTCGCACATACGTTTTTAGCTACCGGAAGTCAAGAACGGAAGTCAAGTTGAAAATTTTATTGTTGCGAAGAAAAATCAGGTTTCTATAGCCAATCGCCAAGAACCACGGTATCGAACAAAAACGTATTGACGAATAGCTGTAATAAATCAATAAAAATTGGCTGAACCCACATGACACAAAGTTTTGAACTCAAAGCAGATTAATTCATCAATGAAATCCCAACTTTCGAGCAATTATCTTTCTGAAGTTTCAAGTTCATAGACGGTATAACTTCTTTCGACATAGAATTCTTAACAATTAAAACTTATGAACCAAAGGAAATAAAATTTGCCTTTTTTTGGAAATCGGCCACTACTCAACAATCGGTGAGCTAAAAACAATCAATTTCTAACTAATAGGTTACGGGGTTGCTTCTATCAACCTCCTCCCCCTTATCCTCTATGCTATCCATCCCCTTCTTCTTAACCCTCTTTCTGTATATGGATCAAGGTCAGGGCTGTACCAAGAGCCAATTAACTTCCAGTTCATCAGTAATCTGAAAACAAGACAAAAAAAGAAAAGAAAATGGGGACAAAAATCAACTAACTCATTCCTTTGTGGGTCATAAAATCATCCCCTAAGAATGGCAGAATAAAATCCAAGAGATAAATGATCACTTCAGAACATTGAGCCTACCAGCGAAGAAGAAAATATGGAGGAAGAGTCAATCTACAACGTTTCCGAAAGAAAACGATCCACTGATAGAGAGCCGAGCGATCGGGATAAGCCCCTCAACGAAGAAGAAAGGCTTTTGTTAGAAAATAGTTTGGTAGGACTATACAGATCGTGGAGAGGAACAAGTTGTAGTAAACTAAATATTTCAACACGTTCACAAGAGAAAGAAAAGTCCACAACGAGGTCAACCAAAGAATTCATAAACTTGGGACAAAGTCCCAATGTCCTGGATCAAAACATGATCAGGCACATAGAACATCGCGAACGAGAATGCCACCAGCAAGCCAAAGAAATCTGGGAGGCAATTGCTATCCTAGACGAACGCACGGAAGCCCTTCGTAAACCCCAATCAATCTTAGTAAGGAAGGAGCAAGAGCAAGAAAATAGGATTGTGACCATCGAGGGAAAACCGTCAGAATTGGAAAGCCGCGTGATCAAATGTTCCCCAGTGTGTATTTACAAGCCTCATTGGCTAAAGAACTTGCCGTTACCGAGGTTCAATGGAAGGAGAAACGAACGTCCCACGCGGTACATACGCGAACTCGAAAGATACGTCAAGGCCACCGAGTTCCAGTTCGAGTTTCGGCACCTCATGTGTGCCAGTCTAGGCGGCATGACACAAGAATGGTGGGCAATGATCGAGTCCGAAGAGGATACATATGAATTATTTAAGCACAAGTTCATAAATCGCTTCTGGAACAAAAGAATTCGCAGAAAACTTTCAAATTTGCTAGAATACGGGTTCCACGACACCAAGGTAAGACGAACATGGTGGAACATGCAATTAAATTGATTTGCAATGCTAAGGATGTGAAACTCTTAGAAGTCCTGGACAACAGATCAAATGACTCCACGTACAATTGGTCGGATGCGGCTCCCTCCGGAAGCTCATCAGGGCAAGCCAAATAGTCAACTGGCGAAGGTTACGGCACACAGGATGCACGAGACAACCCTTACTCCAGCTGGGAAAGTCCTAGGAATGAGTTTTCGAATCGAACTAGAAGAACAAACCAGGATCGTCCAAGACATTCGAAGGGAGATCGAAAAGGCCGATGGCAGGGTGTGCTGGATCCTACAGGCCTAGGGAGCCAGAATCCGACGGCAGGGAGTAGCGTAATCCTATGGAAGTCTAGGAGCGATACCGCCCAGGCGAAGTCCAATGCAGATACCCTCGATCGGGAGTCAAAGGTTAGAAGGGGTTCGTTCGGTGGGAATTCGAACGGTAACATATACGACGGCATATATTGTCGAAATAAAACTGATCAAAGAGGATATTCCGAGTCTGAGGGCGGCTACGCTTGATGAGCATCTGGACTTTGATTCATTCAACTTCGATGAAGACTCGGGAAATGAAGCAGCCCCGTGTCATTGATGAATATATTAGTTGAGGCTGATTCGGGGTGGAACTCAAATCTCAAAGAGGAATTTTATAACCCTTGAGATGAACTACTAAATGAGAGCGATCCGCGAATCGGCAAAAATAAAATTAGGTGTCCACTAATAAATTGCTCAGTCGAAAATATTTTTAGACTTCATACAGAAAAATTTGAAAAATGTCCAATGCTGCCTATCACTGGAACAAGCCTCATCGGAGCCACAGGGGAGAAATCCACCAAGTTAAAATATCAAATTCTCGCAGATCTCTTAATTGAAAATATGAAACTAGATCAAATATTTCTTGTAGTTCCAAAACTTAGTCAATCTTGCATCCTTGGAATGGACATCTTAAAGCGATTAAATGGAAAAATAGATCTGGTAACCGATACTACAAAGCTCTGCAAGGATGAAAACGAAATAACCATAAATTTAGAAATCGTCGTTGAAAATCACTCAGAAAAACACTCTTCCAGCCAATTAATTGAAAACTCGCACAACCTCATCGAAAGGGATATTTTAATTCCAACGAAGGGGTCGGAAATCGATGATTCCCTGCATGAGCCTATGCTCATTGCGGATACAGAGTACCAGGATTGCGTAAATAAATGCGTCAACCTGGATGATAACCAACAGCTTAGATTCTTTAATTTGATAGCCAGCTTTCCAGACGTATTCGCACGACGCCCGTGGACTGTGGCCTAACGCAAACAAGTGTCGAAGCAGATGCAAGGAATTTTACAATTGAGAATAATTAGACGTTCCAAGAGTAGCTACATAAATCCCAGGATAATCACCTTTAAAAAGGATGGCTCAATCCGTATGTGCCTGGACGCAAGGAAACTAAATGAGTCACTCAAAGAAGACCATGAAGGGACCGAACCCACGAAAGGTCCTTTTCCAGAGACTTTCAGTATCCAAGGTCATGTCATCATTATATGTTACCATGAGTTTCTGGCAGATCCCCTTGCATCCAGAGTCCTGCTAATACACAGCTTTTTTACATGAAGGCAAGTGTTACGAATTTGTGGTCACATCTTTTGTGCTGAAATCAAGCACCGCTGCTTTAGTAAGAGGTTTAGACCTTGCCTTAGGCGCGGAGTCTTTCTGGTGAGCTTCGTGGATGACTTGCCTTGCAAGTCAGAATCAATCGATCAACATTTCGAACATCTAAACATTGTATTCTCAAGGTTTCGAGAGGAAAACCTAACATTAAATTTTTCGAAATGCTCATTCTTCCGAGATGAGATAACATTTTTAGGTCACATTATTTTGATGGAAGGAATGAAGATGGAACCAGAAAAATTGAGAGTGCTGAAAGAATACCCACGCCCCAAGAATATAAAGCAATTGAGAGGATTCCTGGGATTCATTAACTTTTGCACAAAATTTAGTAAAATGCACGCGCAAAAAGTAACCCCTCTCCACAAGTTACTGAAGAAGAATGCAGCCTGGAAATAGAATGAAGAATATGAAACGGCCTTCTAGACCGCAAGTGACCTTTTTTGCGAAACAGTCATTATGGTTTTTCCTAATCGATCGCGCGCGTCTTACCTTTACACAGATGCCAGCGGTTTCGCCTTAGGAACAATTCTGGCACAATATGATGAGCATGGACAGGATGCATCGTCACCTGCCAAAGCCGCACTCTGAAGGGGGCGGAAGTTAGCTGCTTCACTACAGAACGAGAGTTTTTAGCAGTGGTATGGATGACTTGCAGATTCACAAGGGTCAGAATAACGAGATGGGCATTGGCAAACCAAGACTATTGATTAGCAATGAAGTATATAGATTAAAAGGCCAATGCAGCTGCAGACGCACTGAGCAGAATCACCATTGATTCTGACTACCTACCCTTTGAACCGGATAACGGAGGTATATTTATTCACTCGCTCGCTAAAGAGCCCTCGCCCAAGTTACGCAATTTTACAGAAAACATCTCTCACGAGCAACAAAGGGATACAATGTTAAAAGAGAAATTCTCAGCAGCAAAATCTGTAAAATCAACAAGATATAAGATTCACAATAACAACCTGTACATCAAAATCGACAAATCCAAAAAAATCTGCATCCCACAAAGCATGAGGACCATTTTGCTGGCCCCACCACCCACGCAAATTCAACTTTTTTGGGCCAAATATTGAGTGCATAATTTTTTCAAATTTGTTCAACCAAAATTAGAATTTTTGCAACACCGGAAATACCTGATAACTCAAAAAACATTGTCGGGGCTAGCGAAACGTTTCGCTCGCCCCGACATTATCCAAAATGAACTTTATATCAGCGTATTATTCTCGTCTTAAGTTGTTCAAATTTGTGAAACCAACTTCAACCCCTGAAAACTACCCCCTATACGGCAAACATCATATCGGGACCAGCGAAACGTTTCGCTGGCCCCGATAATATCCAAAATCAACTTTATATGAGCTTATTCTTTTCGTCTTAATTTGTTCAAATGTATGCAACGAACTTCAACCCCTAAAACTACCGCGTATGAGACAAACACCATGTCGGGGCCAGCAAAATGTTTCGCTGGCTCCGCCAGTGTTTTTTTTCGACATATCAGGTACTTCCGATGTTCCACAAATTCTAATTTTGGTTGAACAAATTTGAGCAAATTCGCCACTAAATATTTGGCACAAAAAAAGTTGAATTTGCGTGTGTGGTCGGGCCAGCGAAATGGTCCTCAAAACATGGTGCACACACTTCTTGATGAATGCCACGAAATGTACGCACATATAGTAGGAAGAGAGTGTTATAAGACGTTGATAGAATATTTCCATTACCCAAAATTGGCAAGGACGATAAGGAAAAGACCAAACGAGGCTATCTTCATCGATCATTACGGGCCACTACCAACAACAAGAAGCGGGTTCAAGTATATACTGTCAATGATAGACGTTTTCAGAAAATTTGTCAGATTATACCCAGTGCGTAAAAATACGACACTGGCAGCGTCAAATCGACTAATTAAAGATTACTTCCCAAAATATGGAAAGCCCAAGAAAATTATAAGTGATCAGGGGACACAGTTTACATCCAATCAATGGGTGACAATCTTGGAAAGGGAAGGAATCCTAGTAATTTTCACTGCCCTACGTCACCCCCAAAGCAACATCGTTGAACGCATACACCATAAACTCTCTAGAATTTTCCGATGATTACTAGGAGAAAAACACAGCTCATGGGAGGTCTGGACAGAGAAAGTCGAGACGTGCATGAACGAGGTTCACCATTACACAACAGACTTCACTCTTTAGAAATCCAGCTGAATAAAAAATCTCAAAGAGCTTGGGCACAATGGCTTTAACTCCAGGACAAACCGGCGGATATGCCCTATAAGAGAAAGCTGAAGCTAGTAAGTAAACATATTCTAAGAAAGGAAGAAGCTCGTGCAGAAAACTTCAACAAAAACCACCACATTATGAACTTCACTATAGGATCCAAAGTGGTGATCAGAGCCCAAAGACAATCGGACAAAGAAGAGAAAATCACAACTAAATTTCTGAAAATCTACGAAGGACCTTATCTCATCGAAAAATAAGGACGGGCCGGAACGTACGTACTAAAGAACCCGGAAACAGGAAGAGAAAGCGGAACTTTTAACATCAAAGACCTACAGCCCTACCAAGAAGCCAAAGACTACCCAAACATTGGTGCTGCAATACTAACCATCATGTACTATTCTTTAATAAAAGTTCATGACAACATTTTCATTAACCCAGGTCCCTCCCTCCCATATAAAAGCAGCAAAAACAGGTTCTTAAGTTCCTTAGAGATACACGGCATAATGGCTGAATTTGGAGAAAAATGGCGCAATGAAAATCGAACCAACTCCACCCAAGCAGACCTATCGACAGATACAACCTTTCTTGAAGTAGTCGAAGAGGAAATCGTAAGAGGACCGCCACCAACGGGAAAACCGAAACGTTCTAAGAACGAAGGACCCCCAAGAATAACTACCCCGAATCAGAGCTTAGATGGATGCAGCGCCTAAAGAACACCTTGAGATACTCATTCTTACCCCAATACCTAGCCAATCCAAGTACAAAAGGCAACCAAATTGACACATTAGGACCTAGCATAATGGGGGTTTCTAAACCGGACACTGATAACACAGGACCACAAAATCTGAACCCTTGCAAACACGGATCAGACTAGGTGGGTTTTATAACTTCGAACTCGCTGAATTCGATACCGTTGTCCGCTTTGTCCCATCAGGTCAGGGTCAAGGTCAGTTCAAGGTCAAACTTACAAAATGCATCGCTAACCAATTAAGTCAAGGTACCTGTAGGTTTTCGATGTCGCTGAATTCGAATCATTTGTCAAGATCAGTTCAAGGTCAGACTTACAAAATTCGAATCTAACCAATTAAGTCAGGGTGCCTTCTAAGTTTCAATTACAATCACAGTTGTCAAGATGGATTACCAGCCTAAAACAAAGTAGCAGGATGGCAAGATTATTCAGGTTCGTCAAAGAAGAAATATTATAATACGAGTTGTTTTTATTCGTGGCGTTGATTCAGTCATCAAAAGACCCATAACCAAGATTTTTATCTTGCTAGTAGATCAAGATACAATTCAGTCTTCGAAATGAATTTTACTGTTTATCATGAACGATTGCACGTATATGACGAACTTTCAATTTTTTCACTCACTTTCGTGAAACATGCAGAAAAGTGGAATTTGAGAATCAAAAATTATTCAAAAACGGAAAATAGGTTGGTATTTCTCGCACGCTATTCCGGCCTCTATTTAGAGGAAATAATTCACGTAGGGCTTAATAGACGAAACCATTTCATAAGATTTCTAACCGGTTATTTAAATCTTTCTAACTTAATTTTTCGTAGAGATAACCGCAAAAAAAGAGAAGCATGTTTTTAGTACGAATTTTCTTAGTGGACTGACAAGTCTGGCCAGTACTGTAGCTCAATTAATTTTTAAAAATAAGAGGCAAACAAAAGTTACTAAAGTTGGATTTCAAGCAGCATCTAAATCGAAATGGACCATAATCTTCTACGAAGACATGAGTTTGGTCAAAATAATTAGTCAAAATAGTTAGTTGGTTAAACAACCATCGCAGGGACCCCCTAAAGGCAACTGCTATCCACGAAAATGACACTGGCTACCAGTACAACCGTGGTAAATCACACCAACGCCACGTCGCACGATCATGAAATCGATGGCCACAGGGCATGGAAAAATCACAATGAATCCCGGCGACATCCTTATATCTTGGCATGTTTTTGACACGCGGGTATGGCTATGACCATCTGGTCCTGGACCAGAATAGTTCTTCATGCCTTTAAATACTTTTTTCACTTTCTCGGTAGTAATAGGTGGGCATTCCTCCTTAGGCGTTATGAGGACACTGTACAGCCCCTGGAAGCTATTTATCTTCTTTGTGTCTTGATTCAGTGGATGCCTCGACCTCCTCTGATTTGCGCGTGTGGTCAACATTAACATGGGGGTTTTAAAAGAGCCGAGATGGGTCAGAGAAAAACTGGTTATTTTCTGTAACGCACTTCTCCGTCCGCTCAAGACTTCTCCTAGCGGCAGATAGTATCCGTATTATGTCAACAATATTCTGCCTGATGATCAGCAGCTTTTACTTGTTGAGTGTTTAATGACGGATCTGCAGTTCGCAGACATACTGTTGGACTCTGGCAGTGAATTTTATGCCAAATATTATTTAGTCAATCACACACTGAATGCTGGACGCGTACTGTCTTGCCCACCCTATCTCTGTGCTGAGTTTATGCATTCTTCTTTTGGTCTTATGATCAGCCGTTCGTTTTGTTTTAAGATTTGCATCCACCAGAGTTTTCGCTGCATTATACACACTACAATTGATATTCCAGAGGTCGGACTCTTCGGAAAAATCTCCACGAAGCTCGTCATCTAGTTCAGCCAGATCTTTGGGCTCGAAAGAAAACTGGATGTTGAAGTTTCTCTTAGTCCTAAAGCACCGCCCTTTCTCTATTGGATGCCTCCCTGCGGTTGGTCTCAGTTTCGCCTCCCTTACCCTGTTTCCAGCTTGTTTTGACTGCGGATGAGTAGGTGCAGCTTCGCAGACGTTGATGCGAAAATTAAGAGAGCTGTGAGCGCTTCTCGCACCATAGAGCATGCTGTCGCGCCATATAAACGTCACGTTTAGAGTCCATACTGGTATCTTAACACACCAGCAGGATGTTCCTGAATCCCTGATTCCCCATACATTTGAGTGGACGGATCGTGCACTCAGAAGTATTGAGATTTTACCCGCCATCGCATAGAAGCAATCTTGATTGGCTTGATTTAGCTATATATATTTATATATAAAAATTATTTTATTAATTTGGGTACATATATATAATTAAAAAGTAAGGTTAAACAACTGCCGCAGGGTCTCACTGGGTGCAACTGCCATCTAAAAATGAGACCGGTACCCAGTAGGACCGCGGCAAATAACACTCATCGCCATGTCTCACAACCGTGATATGAGTGGTCACAGGACACGATAAAATCACAACGACAGGCCGGCGAAACCCTCGTGTGTTTTGAGTACACGAAGCGATGCAATGATGACAGCCATTTGCATCCATTTCGCAAGTGCCTTGGAATATTATTCGCACGCGGGTATGGCTTTAAGGTAACAAAACAGTGATAGTTTCGAACCTCCGAGAGCACCTATCACGAAGAAAATTACTTGTAACGAATATTTTGGGTACAGTCTTTGCAGCTCCCTTTCAAGGCCTTGATTCCTCTCCTTCTCTTCTTTCTCCTTGGCAGTGATGTTGTATTCGGATAGGGCCGAGAATTCGATCACGAATATAGTTCGTTTCTCGAAGTCTTGGAGAACAATGTCAGCCATCGAGTGTGCAACGGAGACTGCTGTCCGAAAATCGTAGTTCCAAAAAATTTGCCACTTCTTGTTTTGGACAATTGAGTCTATTTCCCTTGGGACGTTCGGCAGGACAGGGTCGCGACCAACACCGTAAGAGCGAAAAGGATGGTAATAAAGCACTCTTAGGGCCTCATTATGTCTGTAGATGTACGTCGTTCCTGCGTGGGTGGGACACCCCGATAGTATGTGTTCCAGGTACTCAGCGTGTGCTCGACACGCCCCGCACCTACCGTCAAGAACTTCTTGACATGAAATACGGTAACGGTATGCTAAGGCGGAAATGACACCGTCCTGGCATGCGAAAATAAAACCCTTTGTACCTGAATTAAGCCCTGATGATCTGAGGAAAGCAAAAGTTTGCTCTTTCGACAAGGGCTGTTTTTCTGCATTTCTGTGAAAATTTCCGCGGAATTTCTTGTCGAGTAGCTCATGATGGGATTTTTGAACTTCTGCTTTCTTCATTTCGGCTTTCAGAAGTGAAGCACCTAGATGCAATGATGCACTCTCCTCACTTCTGATGTTAAAATTCTGGCCAAGGGTCTCGGCCGCTTGCTCCGCGGCTCTGTAAAGGAAGGCTCCTTCGCCAATCATCTCGTGGTTCCTGACCATTTGTAGGAGAGGATCTCTGCCATTGACTACGATACAAGCTGTACTTATAACAATTCGGTTATGAAGACACTGGAGATTTAGAAGTCCGCGTCCGCCTTGACGGCGTGAACTGTATAATCACGGAACTGACGAATTGATATGCAAGCTTTTATGCATATGCATGACCTTACGTGTGGTGACATCAGGGGCCTTAAGTTCGTTCATCGTCCATTAAACCACCCCAAACGAGTAGAGTCGAACAGAGACGGCAAGCATGATACTCGCAGATATCTTCTTCAACGCTGACAGATTGGAAGATCAAATCTGTCGAAGAATATGCTTGTGTCTGCTTCGGAGAGACTCATTTACTGATGTTACGTCCTGAATGGGGCTTTGAGGCACGCCCAGTTATGTATAGGTCTCTCCAGTGTTAAGATGTCTAATAACACTTATATCCACAAGCTCAGGGTGCTCGGGAACGCCAACAATCTTTCCGTTCTTCAGATGAATTTTCGCACATTCGTCTGATCTAAAGTCCAACCCAATCTCTCCTGTGTACTTCTTGACGATATTTATGGCAGTTTGCAGTTTGCCTTGACCAGAGGCATAGGGCTTCAGGTCATCCATATAAAATACATAAGTGAACTTATGCTCGCGATGGTTAGTGTCTCCACAGAGGTATCCAGAAGAATTTCGTAGTGCGCGAAATAGAGGCAGAAGTGTGATACAAAAAAGCAAAGGGCTCATGGTATCGTCCTGAAAGAAGCCCCTCTGGAAGGTGACCTGGTTTGTTTTTACACGATAATTTCCAGACGAGATAATAAATCCAGTTTTCCAAAGAGGCATCAATCTCTCTATGTATCTCACTATGTGTGGATGAACATTCAAGCTTTCCAACAGACAGATGATAAGGCAATGAGAGGTTGAATCGAAAGCTTTCCAGTAGTCAATCCAGGCCATGGACAGGACGCGTTGATGGGCGGCAGCGTCTCTGCAGACACAACTGTCAATTAGCAGGTTATTTCGACAGCCTGCTACACCTTTTTTCGAGCCACGTTGTTCGTACATCTCAGGCCACACAGGCTCAATTTGCCGAACCATCCTGTTGTTTATGACAGCTGTAAAGATCTTATACAGTGTGTTCAAATAAGTTATTGGCGTGTAATTCTCTGGGTTGGACAAGTTGCCTTTTTTCGGTAGGAGTATAGTGCGTCCCAACACCAACCACGGCGGGATGGGCGACTCTGACCTTAAATATGAGGTGAATATGCGGGCTAAATGTTGGTGTGTAGAAGTAAACTTCTTCCACCAGAAGTGCTTGATACTTTAGTGTTTTCGGGATCGTGTATGCCTCTTTCCAAAAAGTCTCTAACGCGTTTGTCTTGGGTGGATTTTCGACAGAAACAGGGTAATCACTGAACAGGCGAGATGGGTCAGCGAGAAACTTTTGATTCTCCCTGATCCATCTCTCCCTCTTCTGCATTCTCCTCCTTGCGTCAGATAACAGCCGTATTTTGTCAACAATATGCTGCTTGATTGGCAGTAGCTTTGACTTGTTTAGTGTGTGATTCAAGATCCTCAGTTCTTGGGCGAACTTTCGAACCTTTATCGTAAACGGTCTACCAGATGTTATGTAGTCAATCATACATTGAACACGGGACGCATTCTGCCTTGCCCATCCAATCTTCTCGTTGAGTTGATGTAAGCGTCTTTTGGTCTTTTGATCCATCTTAGGTTTGAGCCTTCGATTTGAATCAGCCAAAGCTTTGGCAGCACCATAAACTGAGCAATTGATGGTCCAGAGGTCGGATTTTTGTGCGAGATTTCTCCACAAAGGAAGGCATCCATTTCAGCCAGATATTGGGGCTTAAGAGGAACTTGCCTGTTAATTTTCCTTCTTGTCCTGAAACCGTGATCATCTCTTAGAAGGTGCCTGCTTTCCGCGGTTGGTCTGAATGTCGCTTCATCATCTTCGGCTGCAGCTTGCTCAAGCAGCGGTTGGGGAAGCGCTCGGCGTACATATCCATTTTTCCAGAGGTACGCACGTTGGTTTCGCAACGATTGAATCGAAACGTGCTGAAGCTCTGGGTGTTTTTGGCACCACAGAGTATGCATACGCGCCATAAAGCCTCGGTGAACAGGGATAATGCTGGCATCGTAGCAGTCTAGCAAGTCATCCTTGAGTTGATTCGTCCACTCAATGTGGGCGCTTAGCCGGTTCGTCGTCGTGTTTCCATCTAAATTATTTTCGGCACCCCGAACTCTAGCGTTATCTGCATTGTTCGCCGACCCATTGTCGGGTGCTGTGCGCGTTCGATCGTTTTGAACCGCATTTACAACTTTTGGATGTTTTGGTGGTGTCATTGTTGTTCCCACGAGCAGCTAGGGAAAGGGTTCGTCCATCCTTGTAGAGCCCCGCTTGCAAGGATAAGGCTGCATACTATTAGAGGTCGCCCGGTATCTCAGAGTCACCGTTTAAGACACCTCACCCAGGTACCATTCAGCTTACGGCACGGTTGTTACGCCTGCGCTTAGGGGTTATTCCTTCGGGACTATCCCTGGACAATTGTCCGCGACTGCTTATTAATTATTGTAACCATATTCCAAAGGAATCGAGACCGAAACCGAATGGCGATCCTGCCAGGATATATATATATATATATATATAATTAAAAAATAAGTTTAAAAAACCACCGCAGGGTCTCACTGGGAGCAACTGCCATCTAAAAAATGACACCGGCTCCCAGTAGGACCGCGGTGAATCCCATTCATGGCCACGTCTCACAACCGTGAGATGGGTGGTCACAGGACACGATGAAATCACAAAGACAGGCCGGCGAAACCCTCGTGTATTTTGAGTACACGAAGCGACCCAAGGAGGACATCTTTCTGCATCCATTTCGCAAGTGCCTTGGCATATTTTTGGCACGCAGGTATGGCTTTAAGGTTGCGAACCAGTGATAGTGTTGCACCTCCGAGAGCACCTATCACAAGGACAATTACTTGTACGGAATATTTTGGGTAGAGCTTTTGCAGCTCCCTTTTAAGGTCTTGATACCTCTCCTCCTTTTCTGTCTCCTTGGCAGTGATGTTGTATTCTGACGGGGCCGAGAATTCGATCACGAATATAGCTCGTTTCTCGAAATCTTGGAGAACAATTTTAGGCCTCGAGTGTGCAACGGAGACTGCTATCCGAAAGTCGTAGTTTCAGAAAATTTGGCACATCTCGTTTTGGACAATTGACTCTATCTCCCCCGGAGCGTTCGGAAGGGCGGGGTCGCGGCCAACACCGTAAGAGCGACAAAGATGGTAATAAAGGACTCTTAGGGCTGCATTATGTCTGTAGATGTACGTTGTTCCTGCGTGGGTGGGACACCCCGATAGAATGTGTTCCAGGTACTCAGCGTGTGCATGACATGCTCTGCACCTATCGCTCGGAACTTCTTGACATAAAATGCGGTCACGGTATGCTAAGGTGGAAATGACACCGTCCTGGCATGCGAAAATGAAACCCTCTGTACCTGAATTAAGCCCTGATGATCTGAGGAAAGCAAAAGTTTGCTCCTTCGACAAGGACTGTTTTTCTACATTTCTGTGAAAATATCCGTGCATTTTCTTGCCTAGCAGCTCTTGATGGAATTTTGGAACTTCTGCTTTCTTCACTTCGGCTTTCAGAAATAAAGCATCTAGATCGAGTAATGCACTTTCCTCACTTCTGATGTTAAAATGCAGGCCAAGGGTCTCGGCCACTTGCTACGCGGATTTGTAAAGGACCGCTCCTTTACCAATCATCACGTGGTTCCTGACCATTTTTAGGAAAGGATCTCTGCCATTGGCTACGATATAAGCTGTACTTAGAACAAATCGGTTAGGAAGACACTGAAGATTCATAAGTCCGCGTCCTCCTTGACGGCGTGAAATGTATAATCGCGAAACTGACGAATTGATATGCAAGCTTTTATGCATATGCATGATCTTACGCGTTGTGAGATCAAGGGCCTTAAGCTCGTCCTTCGTCCATTGAACCACCCCAAACGAGTAGAGTAGAACCGGGACGGCAAGCATGTTAGTCGCAGATATCATGTTCAACGCTGACAGATTGGAAGACCAAATCTGTCGGAGAAGATGCTTGTATCTGCTTCGGAGAGACTCATTTACTGATGTTACGTCCTGAATGCGGCTTTGGGGCCCGCCCAGGTATGCATAGGTCCCTCCAGTGTTAATATGTCTAATAACACTTATATCTACAAGTTCAGGGTCCTCGGGTACGCCAACAATCTTTCCGTTCTTCAGATGAATTTTGGCACATTTATCCAATTCAAAGTCCATCCCAATCTCTCCTGTGTAATTCGCGACGATATTTATGGCCGTTTGAAGTTTGCGCCTACCAGAGGCATAGAGCTTAAGGTCATCCATATAAAATACATGAGTGACCTTATGCTCGCTCTGGTTAGTGTCGCCACAGAGGTATCCAGAAGAATTTCGTAGTGCGAGACATAGAGGCAGAAGTGTGATGCAAAAAAGTAAAGGGCTCATGGTATGGCCCTGAAAGAGGCATCTTACTATGTGTGGATGCACCTTCAAGCTTTCCAACAGACAGATTATAAGTCTATGAGAGGTTGAAT
>CAKNWW010236773.1:12726-23619 GCA_932074435.1 Andricus kollari | reverse complement strand
ATTAGAATGAACTAAGAATTAATTCAAGTTAACAAACATAATGGTTTAAATTATTTATTTTTATTTATATTCTCTTTAAATAATGCTAGAAAAGTGCGGTTTTTTCTAAAATATTTAACATTTTGTCAACTTTTCACTCACAGTGACGTAAAAATTAATAAGATTCAACAAAAATAATTGCTTAAACAAATTATTATTGTTTATAACTATCTTTTCCTACAGTATTGCCAGATAGTTGCGGTTTTTTCTGAACTTTTCCACTTTTTATCAACTCTTTACTTCGCAAAATAATAATTATTGCAAGTTAACAAACATAATTTAAAAAAAATTAATTATTGTTTATAACTGTCTTCTCTCTTATAATTGCCAGAAAGCTGCGGTTTTTTTCTAAAAATTTTAACTTTGCTTTGACTTTTTAGTTATGAACAAATATTAAATAAACAATAGAGATAATAATTTTTCAAGCAATCTTTCTTTTTGGGAATATATTTTTCCTTGAAGTAGTTACTGAGTACTACAAAATTATGTCGCTGATGAAAAAGTAGACAAAAAAGTAAAAATTTCAGAAATATTTGTCACTGTCTAGCATTAATGCAGGTAAAGATAGTTAAAAACAATAATAATTTGTTTAAATAATAATTTTTTTTGCTGAATTGCATCAATTATTACCTCACTCTAAGTAAAAGGTTGCCAAAATTGAAAATTAAAAAAAACGCATCTTCCTAACATTCTTCAACGAGAATATTATTAATAATAATAAATTGTTTTAAAAATTATGCCTGTTAATATGAATTAATCATTGTCTCCCTATAATTTTCAAGTAGACCAAAAGTAGGAAAATTAAGAAAAAACTGCGACTTTCTAACTCTATTCTAATAGGAAATAGCTATAAACAAAAATACATTCTTTGAACAATTTATTTAAACATCTTATTATCAGTGTAGATTAATATTTCATGTATTAGTCATTTACAATCTCCAAAATAACTAGAAATGTCTGATTTTATTGTTTTACAGTAACAAAACAAAAAATATATATTCAATTTCATGTAATGAATCCGAGAGCGATTTGCACCTTCCGAAACTGTTTGAGACACTGAGTCCTTTTCATTGTAAAAATTTAAAAACAAAGACACTAGATGGTTTATTTATATTACTTATTACTAAAAAGAAGAAAACAAAATAAAGGGTGGAACAACTTGCGAAGCACAAATTTTCCTTTTTTCGGTTATTTTATAATTCTTTCAGTGATCTAAAAAATTCCAGAAATCTTCCCCCAATAGTAGGGAACAAATTTCTCACTGGAAGTTGTTTCAGCTCTGAAGTTCCCCCGATACTTTTCTTCGCCGAAGCGCAAAAAACGTGCTTACCGTCAGGTCTTCATTTACAATTAATTATTGTTAAACAATTGGAATTTTTACTTTTTTTCTTTATTTTGTAGGCATCGCTAGGGTATAATGTGTATGTGTACAAAATTTCAAATAGTTTTAATAATATTTGTATGAGTGGAGACGATTTATGTTTTTAAAAACAATTAAATTTTGCGAAATTTTTGCATCCCTTTTTCAATTATAGTATTAAAAATATATATCGGAAAGAAAAACTTTAAATATAAAAAAGTTCCTTCTTGTCATTCTGTATAAGCACATATTTTTTTTAATTTAATTTTCTTAACTTTAAAATTTGGATATCACAAGACCTTTGGACAATACTTTTTCGCGTTTTCGAGCGCTCGTCCCCTTATTGTATCCGGACCCTCAATTGATCAAACTATATAATTTCTAGTGAAGTTTTCCAGATTTAATTAGAGAAAAGTGTGATCCGAAATATTTGTGAAAAATAAATAATTCGATTACTTAAGTGTCCAAGGAACTTTATTTTGATCACAAAGCTTTCTTTTCAGCTAAAGATACTTAATTGCTTCTCTGAAAAAAATTTTTTAAAACCTAACTAAATGTTGGTAAGGTTTTAAAATTTAATTAGAGATAAGTGTGCCAAGAGAAATTAGCAAAAAATTACTGATTCGATTAATCAAGATATTTCCTAATTTAATATTGAAATGTAACTAATTGATCCGTAAAAATATAGAAAATTATTTAAGAATAAATATGATGAATAAACAAGTTATAAGCATGAAAAGCGTGAAAATAGATAAGTTTAATAAAACGACGCGATTTCATCTTTATTGAAACAATAAGAAGGCCATATGGAGAAACTGTTAACGCGACCTAGTCTGTTTCTATTATTGCATTATCGCCTTCTGATTATTTGCACAAAGTTAAAAAAAAAAGATAATTTTTTTAGTACAATGGTTCAATGGTTTATATATTAATTATTATGCATGATCAAGGTCCTGATGCGCTACTCTTCAACAGAATTCTGTTTTCGATTTTCAAATTTTTTTACAGTCGTACGTTTTTCTAATTTTCCAAAGAAAATTTCAATTAGTCAAGGGAACGTGGCATTATGAAAAATATATTTCAAAAAATCAGTTACGTTTATCGAGGGTATCCATTTGTAATAGTTGTTATAAAAATAAAAAAAGAGAGCTTATGAAGAATAAATAATGTTCTTAATAGTAAGTATAGGTTTCAGAGCATTTTTATGCAAAATTATGACATTGGTTGTCCTGGATAATTTTTTATTAACAGATGAAAAGTCTAGACGATTTCTTTTGAAAAATAGCAATTCTTTAACAACAATTTACGATGAGAAGTTTGCATTTGAGCAGAAGATTTCTTTTTCCTTTCAAGAGAGAAGTACAACTGTCAATTTTGTTAAAAAATGATTTATTTGTTACGTTGTATATTTCAAATAATTTATCCTACGAAAAAAAGGGCATGAAGTAAAAAAGTTTTCTTTTTGTCAAATCAACAAAAATGTAACAGATGATATTTCAACCAAGAGTGATTTTAAATTAATCAGAAAACAGTCAAGTTCAACCAAAAATAGTAGTTGTCGACCAAATAGTTAAATTTTTAACCAGAAAAGATCAATTGTTAATTAAATATATCAATTTTCAACCTAAAATGGAATAGTTATATTTGCAGTTTAAAAACTAACTCTCATACAACAACAAAATAATTTTTCAACAAAATATTAAAACTTTTAACCAAAAAGAGAACGTTTTGACTAAAATAATAAATCTTCAACAAAAAAATGGAAAAATTATGAATCTGCAAGAACCATTAAGTGAATTTTTAATTAAAGAGTTCGAAATTCCACAAAATAGTTGAATTTTCATTTAAAAAAAAATACTTTTTTAAATTAAAATATCAATTTTTTAATTCAGTATGAAATAGTTACATTTTCAGTTAAAACAACGAATTCTAAAAAAATTGAATATTTAATTGAATATTTAAATTTTTAACCAAAACTGAGTTTTTTAATAAAGTGATGAATCTTTTACAAACTGAAAATTATTTTTTACAAATTGGTTCTATTTTCAAAAAAAAAAAATTAATTCTCAACAAAAAATGTAATAGTCGATATTTTAAGCAAGAAACATTTAACCAAATTTTTAACCAAAAAGATGACATTTCCACGAAAATATTTAAATTTTGAACCGAGAAAGGCGACTTTTCAACAAAATAGATTGATTTTTATCCAAAGAGATGAACTTTCATCAGAAGAAATGAGGTTTGGACGAAATAATTCAACATTTAAACAAGTACGCGGGGAATAATAAGTCTGCTAAAGTTACAGGATTTTTAGTTAAAATAAGGACAACATAGCTTTTCTGTAAAGCTTACCGAGTTTTCTGCAGTGTCTACTGACTTTTCAACAAAATAAGTTAATTTTATACTAAAAAAGTCGAATTTTAAAACACATAATTAAATTTACGTTAAAAAGAAAAAGTCTGAATGTTGGGAAATAGCCAAGAAAAGGATTTGTTAAACAATTTTGTTTGAGCCAGCATCAATTGTTATTGATTGATAGCAAGTAATCATTGAATAAAATAATCGGCTATGAATTCCTGGGTGAAAAGTGAAACTTTTTGTTCATAAATATGCGAGTTAATACAAATTTGTTAAAAAAGTTGTTCCTAACATTAATAACTTGTCATTTTCATTGAAATGATTCCAAAAGATGATAGATAAGTTAGTAACACTTGACTGTGTTGAAAGAACCAAGTTATTACGTCGAAAAATAACCCAAAAGTGAATTTGTTAATTAAGTTTATTTAAATAAGCATCAATTCTTATTAACTGACTTTATATATTTTTATATTATTTATATTATTTATCATATATTTTTTAGCTGTTCTTTGTTTTTGTTGCGGGAGATATTTTTGTGAGTTTGTTGTTAGTGAACTTTTGTAAATGTTGCGGGAAACTGTTAGTTGAATCCTGATCACTGTTCTTCGCAGTTGGAAATATTGTTATTAATTTCAGAATAAGTTGACGCATTGAGATTATCTGAAGTTGTTTGACATTCTGTTTTATTTAATCGTTGATTACAATCTTGTTTCCGATTACTTCCTTGCTTACTTTCTCTTCGGAAATTTTGTTTAATTGGCTCGCATATCCGCAGAGTAAAGGTACGGGTTGGTTATGGACAATCAAAAATAACTAGATCAATACGCATTATGATGGTTATATTTCAAGAAAACTGCTTCAGTGCATTATGGTTCTGTTTAGCGTTGAACCCACTGATGAAAACACTAAATAGCATGTCTCATGGGTTCCAAATACAGGATATCGAGGATGGTCATCAAGTGACCCATCTTTTATACATACATGAGTTCGGACTAGATAAATGCTTATCAGTGCATTTAACCAGATGAAAATTAGGGACCGCAAAGCTAGAGAACGATTTCGAGAATGAGATCAAGGCAATGGCTGAGGGTGAGTCATATTAAAACCTGGGTATTCTCCAATCTAAGGGTATTCAGCATACGATAGTTAAGAAAATTTTAACGACAGCCTTTACTATAAGACGATAGGAATAGTTATTGCGACGCAGGACAGTTTTGTCAGCACCAGAAGTTATCGCAAGCACGTGCTACATCAAGCCGTGGTTGACCGGTGTTGATTATGTGGAGATACCAACGAATCCATCGAAAACATTAAAGATGGCTGACGCGTAATGGCTCAAAGAGAGTACACGCACAGGCCTCATGATATGGCGGGCATCATACATCAACAACTTGCCCCAAAACTAGGACTCTGAACAGAATGGATTCCTATCAATAGATACGTTCCAAAACCCGTTTTATAAAACGAAGATTACATCTTATATAGGGATGTTACTATTCAGACGGATCATTACATTTGAGCCAATCGACCGGACATCGTAATGCGAGAAAAAAAGAGGAACAGTCTGCATTATCGACATTGCTTGTCCACTGAATCGAAATTTGCAGGCAGCCTATAGATTCAAGATCCACAAGCATAGCGAGCTAAGGCATGAAGTAAAGATAATATGGAGGAATATGAAACATGCATCTATTCATCCCATTGTGATTTCGGCCACAGAAAATGTGTACGCAAGATGCACTGGCGGCAGCTCAGAAGGCGGTCTTATTAAATAAGCTGTCGCATTAAGAAAAGGAAGAGGATTCATGCAGAGGTTACATCATTGTTCAGTTAATATGCTACAGCCCTAGCTCTGCTGGGATTCGAAATCCAGGTCTTTCAGATTTTGTCTTCATGGTCTAAAATCAATATTTTTTTTAAATTGATTATTAATTTTATAAGCTTTGAAAGAACTCTGTCTGACTCCGCTAGGATTCGAACTCCAGGTCTTTCAGATTTTGTCATCATGGTCCAAAATCAATATTTTTTTTAAATTGACTATTAATTTGATAAGTTTTGAAAGAATTCTGTCTGGCTCCGCTAGGATTCCAACTCCAGGTTTTTCAGATTTCCGGTCTGATACTTATCAACTAAATAAAACCGATTCAGATATATCACACTTTCATACGTTTTGCCTCTGGCAAAAGTTACGAAACTAAGAACTTTTCAGCGCCAAGACCAGAAGGAATCAACAACTTTAGGTTGATGAAGTTTACTTCTACGCACCAACATCTAGCTCGTATATTTACTACTTTCTTAAACAGAGTTCAACCCATCCCGCAGTGGCTAGTGGAACGACACAAGGTATTGATACCTAAGACCGGTGATTTATCAAGTACATTTCATTCACTGGCATCCTCAAAGAGAGGATATTAACATATATCGAGCCGGTATGGAGTGCAATAGTTGATCAACGTTGATGCAAGACACGACTGGTAGGTTGCAGGGAGAACCTGTGAATAGAGAGGTGTATTACCCAGGACTCAATCAGGTATCGACCTAATCTGTCCATGACATGGATTGACAACCGTGAGGCATTCGATAACACGGACCATGAGCTACTTATGACGCTTCTTGTGTGCCTTGAGGTGCAGCTGAAAATAGTGAGATGCATAAAAGATCTTATGATCTCCCTCTTGCCTCTATCTATTGTCCTCCGAGGCGAAAGCTCTGGATACCTATGTGGCCCGCCGAACAGAAGAGAATATAAGGTCAACCACCTTTTATACATCGACGCCTTTAAACTCCTTGCTTCCTCGAAAGCAGACCTTAAGATCCTTGTGGAGGCGGTAAAGAGGTACTCAAAAGCAATTGGCATGAGCTTTGGACTGTACAAGTGTGCCTGCGTCCACCTCCACCAAGGAAGTCTAGAAACTACATCATCGCGTGACGATCATGCTTTTCGAGGTCGGCTGATGTATTGTTTTTGTTGTTCTTCAAGAGTGCATTCAGTTTTAGTTGTACTCGGTTATCTAATATTGTTAACATCGATTGTCGACGTTTTTGTGTTTTGAGCTGATTGCAGCATTGCTCGTTGGGATGGAGTGTGGTGATTGATCGATCTCCAGGGACTGCCCCGGTAGAGGAGGTGAGACGAGACCAGGAGTCTCGAAGTGTGCCTAAGTGACGGAGGGAAGAGTGAAGGAGATCGAGATCGGAGAGGACCCTGCACTTCCGAAAGACGTGGAGTTCGGGATCCAGGAAGAAAGTACTTGGAAGATGTAAAACTTTTCATTGTACTCGCTCTGAATGTCACACCACCTGTAAAATGAAAAATAATAACGGTATGGAAGATCTAAATATGTGTACCAAATTCTATTCGTATCCCCTTCCCCATGCTCTTCTGGTTCGCCTGGCAGGAGACGAACCCGCTTCGTAACAATGTTATTAAAAAAATTATTAAATTCAAGCCATTTTTATTCAAAACCAGTGAAATTTCAATCTTCACTATTGTTATTATTATTATTTTTTTTTAAGTTGTTCTCGGGTGAAACCGGATTTCCGAGGTCAAGTGACTGATGAGATGAGGATGTTATAAGTCATTTTAATACGACGTTTGAAATCATTTGCGACGATGCTGTAGGCAGGAAATTGGGAACATGGAGTGGTTTGTAGTTTTTCTTTTACCGCTGTTATCCTTTCACAGTGACCGCGAGTGTTGGAGGTGACAACAGTCGCCTCTGGATGCTTTCTTAGAGCTACCATTCTATTTATCTCTTATTAAATTAAATTGTTCAATTAATCTATTCATTGTTTTATGTTATTCATCCTATTTATTATTATTCTTATAAACTTGCCGATCCACCACGTTATTATTATGTATTTTTATGACAAATGGTAGGCTCCGGAAGCTACGATCATGGTTCCTTAAAGCTACCAATCCCGACCCAAGGGGAACATGTACGTCATCCACTTCTGGTCCTTCTGTCCTAGAAGGTATTATTATTATTATTATCACTAATATATAATAAACTTAAAACTTAATTAAAAAGTAAAGCAACTAGAGGAAAACAATTCCAAATTTGGAATAGCGTCTAAACTTAAAAATTAAAGAAACACCATTCTGTAAACAAAGAATTAAGATTTATCATCTCAAGCATTATCAAGCATGTCTAAAAAATTATGTCCTAATAATTTAAAAAAAAAATCAATACTAACACATGTGTTTAAGGGCAACACTCTATCTGGCACACTTGGGGTTTTGCTTAGTTTAAATAATGCAATTGTATTAATTCTATTTGAGCTACAGATCTAAAGCCCTGTTCTCGATTAAATTTTAAATTAAAAATTATTAAAATTGTTCTATTTAAACAAAGTAAAACTAGAAATGGGACAGACTGACGTTATAAATTTAGAACCATTGCCGAAAATTTCAGAGCAATATTAAAACTTTGTAAATTATAAGGCCGAAAATTTTTAACCATTAAACTGGTCACGTGATACTCTGGCACATGCCCTTAGGTATGGGAAATTTTAGATTTAATTAACCGTGGATAAAGAACACTTTGCAAAACCTCAAAGTACGTTATGGTTAAACTAATCTGGAAGCTTCCGACACCGTTTTACAAGATATTTATTTCAGATTGTATTGTAGTCTTTCGTTTACCCGCAGGATTAGGATGTGCTTCTATTGTTGATTCCAAGTATTCTTATAACGGTTAATGAATGTATTTGGCCTCCTCCACTTATTAGCTGGTGTACGTGTTGCAATATGCTCTCCACTGCTATGCACCGTATCCCCTGGGCCAACAGTACTAGGCGTTCCACGTACTGATTGTGTAAGAAAAACATATTTATTAATTATTCAAAGATTTGAAAAAAATGTGATCTCAAAACTTCTAAATTCTATCTACTAAGTTGAGATTCTACTGATAATTGTCTAACAAATTTGATTTTTTATGGTTCCCAACAATTTTTTATTGGTTCAAAAACATTATACGTAAAAAAGGATCAACTTTGATCAACATTAATACGTGCTTCACAGTAAAAACTAGGCATTCATTTTTATCTGGGATCCTTTTTTGGGCGTTCTAATATGATCTCACAGATAGTCTATTTTAGTACCAGTTTCTGTCTTATTTAGTTTGCTAACTTCAGATTGGTAAATGATCCGAGATAGCGAACCAAGTTGATTCAGAGGGTGCATTGTTTCAGTTGTTCCAAACTTCAATTTTACGCAAAAAAAAAATAGATAAAAAGACCAGGAATAGGAACGATTTAGGTTAGACCAGTCCGAGTGCAAACTGGACACTTATAATTCTTAAGGGCACGGTCCGGACCCGAACCCTTCGAGTTCATAATAGTCCGTACCCGGACTATTAATTCAGGTTATTTGAGTAAATCGAAGAATTCAATTTATTCGACTAAATCCAAGAATTCAAGTAAATCGGAGAATTCAAGCAATTCGAAAAATTCAAGTAATTCAAAGAATTCGAGCAATTCGACGAATTCTAGTAACTCGAAGAATTCAAGTAATTCTATTAATTCGAGGAATTCAAGTAATTCGATTAAATCGAAGAATTCAAGCAATTCCAAGCTATCAAGTGAATCGAAGAATTCAAGTAATTTGAAGAATTCAAGTAATTCGACGAATTCAAGTAATTCAACGTATTCAAGTGATTCAACGAATTCAAGTAATTCAACAAATTTTTTTTTGTAGAATTTCGTGGATTTAAGGAATTCAGCAAATTAGTTTGATTTCAGGAATTTAACAAATTCAAACAATTGAGATATCAACGATTTCACAGAATTTAATGGATTTAGGCAATTCAGGGAATTTACAAAATTAAAGGACTTCAAGGAATTCATAGAGTGGTATTTTGAGACGTAAACTCGAAAAGAAATGTTTTCAACATTGATGTATCGAGTAACGTAATTAGCGAAATATTCTTGTTGTTTTTATTCAAATCTACTATGTTCTGATTTGACTCGTATTGAAAATTACTACTCACCGAAACAAATACGAACGCCGAAACTTTATTTTGACAAACAGTATTTATACTTAAACGTATATGAATAAATGTCTCCCTATCAATAAATAATTTTTTCCAACATTTGTCGCATTTATTTCTGTATATAATAGAATGTACCAAAGCATTTTTAAACCATTTGAATGCTGCCCCTATAGCACTTGCTATCGGCGTCGTAATACATAGTGTTTAAATAAATTTATGTTTTAAGAATCAATTTAAATAACTTCAACAGCAAAAATTAATATCTTCAGCTAATTTTTGTTTTATTTTTTATCATTTGAGTGCTTCAAAAATATAGGATTCCGTCGTCTTGAAGCAAATCCTTCCGAAATACTCAAAATATTCAGGAGTTTATATTTGGGTGAATTTTATGCTTTCAATTATTCCGACTTCTTAGAATTTTTTATGCTGCAGACAGAAAAGTTATATAAAGAGTTGATTTGAGGAACATGCAAATTTTTCAGACATGTTAATATAGATTGAAAAATTAACTTGTGAGATTTTGAACATAACCCTAATTTAACATTTCTTTTTTAAAGTTTATTGAAGGCCACTTAGGGTCAATCCATAAATTACGTAACACATTTTTTGCCCATTTTTACCGCTGGCCTCCCCCGTGCAATAAGTCGAAACAAAATGGTTTGGACCCCCCACCCACTACATATGTTACATAATTTTTTTAAATATTTGAAACCACGTCTTATTACAATAAATTTAGTTACTTACGACAAGAGATACCTGAGTTACGATTCCATTTTTATATTAAAGACAACAAATGTTACACATGTACAAAATTATCAGATTTAAAAAATAAAACTCACTACTGTCATTTTTACTGTTCACAATTAAAGAATTTCCATATGCAAATCTATAAAAAAGAATACATCTGATAAAAGAGAACATTTTTCTGATTGCTACTAAACATTACCAATTATTTAATTATTCATTTACTGCATTAATAATTATAGGTTATGATAATAAGTTATAATAATAAATCTTTCGTCGAATCTAGAAAAGTAGATGAACAAATCTGAGGATAATTCCTGACTTCGAGTGAAATCTATTTTATAAAACGCTCCAAAGGCGACTGTACAGGACGGTTTTGGATTTTCTAATATTTGTTTT
>CAKNWW010236773.1:1100-12626 GCA_932074435.1 Andricus kollari | reverse complement strand
ACTCTCTAATATTTGTTTTAAATTGTATTTTAGTTTTTCAATTACCTTTAGATATTTCTTCGCTCGTATAAAAATTGCCTTTTCCTTTAACCCAGATTCCAGGGTTTTTACCGCGTTCAGCATGCTGAATTATATCACCATTTTTAAAATAGTTTTCAATCTCTTCTGATGATTCTGTACGAAAAATATAGTTATTAATTCTTGTATGGATACACAATTCTTACACTTAAAACTACTGCATTGCGAATAATTTGCAAATATTCAGCTTCAGTTTAAATTCGTTTTAATCTTTTTAATTTTTGCGAATATCTGCTAAAATTCCTATCGCACTGGGAATGTCCCCGAACTGGATACACGTAATTTATTTCAATTTGTAAGTACGTTTCTAATAAGCCCATAAAATAAAACACGTTGTAAATTTTATTTTGTCCGGGACATGAATCTGAAAATAGAGTTATGCTATTGAATTCATTTTAAATCTTTCGTTACTTCGAAACGGCTTTCGTGTCGTCCACCTGCCACATTTTTTCAAGGCTGCTTATTTAAAATCTGTTTTTAACATTATTAATTCTTCTTCTGCCCAAAGATAGAAAAGCACAAAAGCATATCTTGCTAACTGAAACATTTTGTTTGTCAGTAGGAAATAAATAAATACAAGACATTAATCGCCCTAGATTTTTTCCTGCATTCGCTTCAATAGGATGCTTGCATTTTGACATTCTACTGAGAACTAAATTTCGTTCAACATAGTTCCCGAGATCCTAACAGTTTCTATGTATTTTTTCTTCTTCAAGATCTTAACATTTTTCTCCGCAACAGCACTGAATAGGTTTGAAAGATCTCTCTGGGATTATAATATCCTTGACACCGTCTTTCTTAGTTTTAGACTTTGTAATGTATTCTTTTTCCTAAAATAATTATAAATAATGCCATCAACTTCTCCATTAAAAACAAAAAATAATAACTTCAGGCCACCTATAAATGATTCAACAAAAAAGTATTGAATAAATCGAGAAAAAATAGTCTTAAAATATAGGATTTATGATAAGACATTAATAAACATCTTTATTAACATTTTCCAATCGTACCTGATTTCTAAAACATTTTTTCTATTTTCTTGCTATAACTCTTCGTGTCTATTTCTTGTACTACCTCGATTCATTTTGTGATTCATTCATGAATTAATAGGTTTTTAACTACAGTAAACCTATCTCAAAAATAATACTTTTGAAGCTACTCTAAAAGATAATCCATTTACTGGTTCTTTGCTTTATCTATAGTATATTTTAGAAGAAAACTACAAAGGTTGTTATTTATTATTTGTGTTTTGGAATCCGACTTGATTTTCACGTCCGCCGCAACAAGTTCATAACCGAGGAGGCACGTGCATAGGGCAGTAGCATCAAGATTTCCGCTTGCAATTATACATACATAATATCAAGGTCAAACAGAACAACACAGTGCACTACGTACTCGTAATAGCGTTTGCTGTTGATCCAAAATAAAGGTAGCTCAAACATACTTCCAAAGACATTTAGTATTTAAATTATTAACACATGACTTGGACTTATAATTTGACTAATAGAAAAATGGATTACAACTACTATCATTACCTTGGCCTAACGGTGATCTTCGTCTGCTGGATCGAAAACCAAAAAACGTCCTAACACGCGCTACGAACCCACGTTTGTTTGCGTTCGGTCTACTACCTCCAGCTGTAAAATATAATATAGCTATTTATTAAAGAATGTTTCCAACAAATCATAAAAATCGTCAATTGGTCCAAACAAAAAAGAAAAGCCAAAACATAATCACAAAATCTGATTATAGTAACACATGACTCCAGTAACATGAAAATTGTGTCCGGCTCATGGCACGGCTCTAGCAGTGCTCATGTTGTGTGTTCTGGATGTAAAGATACGCCACGTTGGATTCAGTATTTTGATTTTTTTGGGTTGCTTTTAAATCTACGCAGGGAAAACGCATACGAAAAATGTTAGACAAACTGTATTTTTCACAAAAACTCTGCTGAAAGTCAAAAGCAAGTATTAACCGTTTGGGGGAACGTCTGTGAGGGACTAAAATAAGTGACGCAGACTTGCGAATCTTTAATCGTCTAGTGTGCGCAGCTCGTGAACGGCGAAACATTGACGCGTCGCGTACAATAAGTGGGCATTACATTTTGCCAAAAAATTGGTCACTGATGTTGGGAAGCCATTGTTATAACTCGAAAAATGTATGGTGATGAGTCTGAGTGATACTCAAAGAGTGATTTAAGCGACTTAAAATAGGTCGTACTTTAAAGATAAGTGACCGTTGATCTAGCAGTCCCATAACGGTCAAACCAAGGCACTGCTCACTGTTTTCTTCGACCAGGAAGGTCTTGTGCACTATGAATACTCTTCAGACGGTCAGACGATGAATAAAGGGGTTTTGAAGCGTTTATGTGATGCAGTAAGAAGGAAATGGTGCTGACTTTTACAAAGTGGTGACTGGAGCCTTCACAACGCCAACGTGCTTGGCCAATGGGCAGGTACACATACAATTGAAAACATTCGCAATTTAATTGCCTATACGAATATGTATTTTTTAAGTTAAAATTTGAAACTCATTTTAGAAGTCTCCTAGGGTCAGCGCCGTTCAGTGAGAAAAACGTATTGACTGTTAAGAAATAAATTTCTGATTTTCTTTCTGTATTCCAACATTTCTTTCCTTAGTTGAAAAAAATTATAATATACTTATATTTTTGTACTAGAAACTAGACCTCTTTGGAATCGTTCTTTCTCTTTAAAAATCCTCCAAGTTGAAGTCATATCCCATCGCTCCAGCCGATGCATAATATAATCTAAGCATTTTTATTAAGGAATTTTTTAACAAAACCTTAGAGTATACTACTGGTCCGATATAAATATAGCCCAAATGTAATTAAAAAGTCAGTTAAATATGACTCTAGAAACGCAAATATTTTTTCCGGCTTCTAGCAGTGCTCCAGTTGGATTTTCTGGCTTAAAAAATACACCACAATAGATGCAATATTTTTTAACGATGACAAATAGGATAAACTGTAGACGCGCACAAAATCGTTTATAACAACCCTGCTAAAAGTCGAAACGGGTATTTAGCAATTAAGGGGGACCTCTGTGAGGCCAGGCGCGAGAACAGAGAAGTGACCTGAGGTGGGAAGGGCAGCGTCGGATAATTACATGCACATGGAGATCTATGAATAATTAAAGATTCCACTTGTATAGGCTATATTGATGGGTTTTATTACAAATTACATGTCGCTATGAAATTGCATATTTTTAAAAGAATTTTTTTCTCTTTTTCAATAAAAACAAATATAGTGAAGGTCAGAAAGAAACTTCTGGGAGAGGCGATGACCGGTTTTTCCATACATTATTATAGATTCCCACAAATACCAATAAATTTTCTAAAATTTCGTAAATTCATATGAATTTATAAAAAGTTTAGAAAAAATAAATAATTACATTTTTATGGGTTTATAAAATGTATAGAAATACTTCTTTTGTTGGTTGCATTCAGAGAAAAAATGCTAAATTAAATTTCTTGTAAGAATATATACTTTTTAAGTTGAAATTCGAAACTTGTTTCAAAGGTTTTCAAAGGCCAACGCCATCCAGCAAGATCAATTTCTCGGCGGTTATAAAAAGAAATTTTAATTTTTTTTCTCTAAATCACGACAATTGCTTTTTAGTTCAAAGAATTGATATATACTTACATCCATGATTATTATTTTGAACAGGGGGGCTTAGGTTTCCCATCTCTGGATTCCTCGCCTCGTATCGCTCAAGCCAGTCATCTCCAGATTCCCTTCGTCGTGTAGATGCTTCTGTAAAATAAAATATAAGGATTTTTATGAAAGAATTTTGTTAACAAACACCAAAACTTTCCTACTGATCCAAACTAGAGATAGATCGAATGTGATTTCAGAGACAGTCAATAATAAGCAGGGTAACAAATTTACCAATTGTTTTAGTATTTGTTATTTTAACTTCTTATGGTCCAATGCCATAGTTGAAAATATAGGAGTTTTGCTCATGCGTCTTCAAAATGAACCCGTCAATTAAAAATGGTCAAATGAGAATGTACAAAAAGTTATAAATTAGTTCTAATTACATTTTTGTCATTCATAATTTATTTAAAGACATTTTTTCACTACAGACTTTCTTCTTATTGCCTATTGTCCGACATCCCTTCGAGAGAAAAAGAGCATGTCAAGGTTTTGTCTCTCAGGCCCTGACTTGTTACTTCAAAAAAGTACTCGTCCAAAAATTTCTTTACCCTTAGGCCTTAAATAATTATAGAGCTTGTTTATATCCTTCACTTTGGCAGATTTTAATTTAATTTAAGGTGGAGGTCTTTTCGAAAGTTTCTCTAGGTCAAGCGGAGGCTTAAAGAAGAAAGAGGTTGGATGTGGCAATTCGTAATTGTCATAAACATCCACTTTTCGAGCAGGGAAAAGTTTTAAACGAACGATTTACTGATATGGAAGCTTTTTGGCTTTCGCATATTGCTTTTGAAACTTTTTTCAAAATCCTGCAGAAGATGTTCACATTTCTCGAAAATTCGGAATGAAGCAGAACGAGCATTGCGAATAATTTGCACGTATTCAGCTTCAGTTTTAGTTCGTTTTAATCTTTTTAATTTTTGCGAATATCTGCTGAAATTTCTATTTCACTGGCAATAGAAATGTCCTCGAACTGGAAACACGTGATTTATTTCAATTTGCAAGTAAATTGCTAATAAAACAATGTGTAATTTTTATTTGGTACGAGACGTAAATCGGAAAATAGAGTTATGCTATTGAATTTGTTTTAATCTTCTTTACAATCCCTCAAGAATAGGGAATATATAACTCACATTTGTAGTATGTACGCGTATATCAAATAAAAAAGCCATACAAAACGTACGTAAAACTTTGCAGAAGCGGGTACTTTTTGTGATGGCATATTCTGTGCGAGGTCAAATTCACAGCATAGACTGCTACAAATAATACAATAAAAAAGTATTGGAGAAATCAAGAAAAAAATAGTTTTTAAATATTACATTTATGATAGAAAATTAATTAACAATTTTATTCACATTTTCCAATCGTTCCTGATTTCTGAAACATTTTTTCTATTTTCTTTTTATAACTCTTCATGTCTGTTCATAACCGAGGAGGCATGTGCATAGGGCAGTAACATCAGGATTTCCGCTTGCAATTATACATACATAACATAAAGGTCAAACAGAATAACACAATACACTACGTACTCGTAATATCATGCATACAGTTTTTTATTCTTTCTTTCAACCCTATATGCTCTACCAATGAAAAATTAATATTTTCATTTAATATTTTATTTAATTGTATTCCAACTAATACATACCACTTCGTCTTTAGCATGAAAGCGTCAAGTTACTACAGCCGTGCGAAAAACGAACTTTAGAGGCCCAAGCCATTTACCCAGAAAAATGTGTTGGCGGTTGAGAAATTGAATTTTGACTTTTTTCCTCATAACATATTTCTGTTAATTCAAGCAAATTATAATGTACTATTAGATTTAGAATAATAATCAAACTAAGGGAAAAACGGACTACTACTACTTTGAAGAGAATACCGAGCGCGTCCTTGGGTTGTGGATAGCATGAACCTATACCGAGGATTTCTGCTGAATACGGCTACACAACTCAAAAAGCAGTCGCGAGCAATGGTCCAGGCGATAGTACCAAAGGAAAAACTCCGAAGGCAAGGCGTTAACAACCGTACCAAAGACTGAAAGGCACCAAGGTGTCATTCAGCCATTTATTAAGGTGTGAAACATAAGACACGTATTTGTATTATTAGTCTATTATATAGCAAGGAGGAGAGCATCGTCTTTTTATGATGAGGGCCATGAAAACGGCTCTCCTGCATTGTATGTACTGTATTTTTTTTGTTAGGGACGCGAAAAATGTTATGGGGATTCAGCTGGTGGAAGATTGAACGCGATCCATCTTTTCGAGTCGGCACAACCAAGCGCATTCGATATCTACTATATGATGTTGGACCTCATAACCTAACACCTCTGTTCTACTACGAGATCCAATATGATATATGCGTCCGCTTACGCCACTCAAAAAGAGAGAGTTTACGGTTAGAACAATTAGCTAGCAGTAGAACACGCTCATTTTGTGCGGCTACCATACAAAGATTTTCTCAAGAAACCCCAAAAGCCTGCTATTGATCCGAAATAAAGATAGCCCAAACTTAATCGCAAAGTCAGTTAGTATTTAGATTATTAACACATGAAGTCGACTCATAATTTGACTAATAGAAAAATCGGCTACAACTACTATCATTACCGTGGACTGGCGTTGATGTTTGGCTTCTGGATCCTGCCCGCGCAAGCGCCCTAAAGCGCAAAGCACGCCGAACTTCTTCTGTTGTCATTCCAGCTGTAAAATATGATATAGGTATGTTTATTAAAGAATTTTTTTTAACGAATTGCAAAAATTTTTTATTGGTCCAAATAAAAGATAAGCAAAAAGTAATCCCCAGCTCCCCTCCCTAGGGATCGTAGGACCTTGTATCTGGTGGGAGGGCTTACGGGTCTCACTAGGCTATAGATCTGGAATAGATGAACTTGAGGGGTTACACCGCGAGGTGTGACTACTCTGGGGAACTGACGGACACTAGTCGGTGGAACTTAAACTAAGGAACGATCCTTCTACGAGGTAATGGCAAAGCCTCCTGGAATATCGAGGGCGCGAATTCTCATGCTCCCAAGCTACGATGTGATCACCGCGTCAAGAGCTGAATGGGACCAGGGTGAACAAATCCTTGAACACGTCTTGAACACAGCCTAAACTGATCTCGTATCGAAACCTTTGTCACGTTTCTTACAAAGTCTGCAGGCTTTTTTTTCGGCATGGGTTTTGACTTCAACTGGAAGGATTTTAAAGAGGAAAAACGATTCCAAAGAGGTCTAGTTTCTAGTAAAAAAATATAAGTATATTATAATTTTTTAAAGAAATAATATTCATTCTATTTTTTATATACAGCAAGAGAGGGAAAGGTATGGAGATACCGCTTGGAAAAAAATACTGCAGAGAAAAAATGGAAAATTAAATTTCCTATAAGGATATATACTTTCTAAGTTAAAATTTGAAACTTCCTTCAAAGGTCTCCGAAGGCCAACGCCATCCAGAAGGATGAATTTTCTGGCGGTTATGAAATGAGATGAAACAAAAAAAGATTTTTTTCGGTTTTAAGCAGTGCTCCAGTTGGATTTTCTGGCTTAAAAGATACACCACGATAGCTGCAATGATTTTTTTTGGCTTTTAGCAGTGCTCCAATTGGATGTTCTGGCTGAAAAGATATACCACGATAGCTGCAATGTTTTTTAACGATGACAATTACAATAAGCCTGCCCGCCTCAGTAGGGGCGGACAGGTGGGGGTCCAAAAGGAGGTGCCTGGACGGAGACTTTGGGACACCTGGTCGAATCCCATAGTATTTAGACCCATCCCCCGCAAGCGAGGCTCTGCGGGGGGTGCTTTCTTATTTTCCTAGCTTCTCGTGGGACTCAAATGAATCCAACAAACACAAAACAAACAAAAAAACCAATGCGGGGCTTGTCTCGGGTCCCTCCTTCAATCCACCGCTAAAAATGGGAGGCCCCTTAGGGGGCAACCCACCAGAGGCGGTGCGAACTAAAGATAACGGTGGAGACAATCTTGTCGAAACCGCTGAAGAGCAGCTAACGCAACTCTCCGTCAGGAGAAGGCGACGTTGCGGCGCACAAAGAAGGAGAGACCGCAATGCGCGTCTCGCAAACAGCGGCCAAGGCACCGCACAAGGGGCAATGGCTGCGGAAAGTTCACCTGGAGCCATTCCTCAGGCTAATCCTATTAGCAAAAGGAAGAAGGGCTCCGGAGAAACTCCCCCAAACAGGGAGTTAAAACGACAAAAGGCTCTGGAAACACAGGGCTCTACTTTCGCGCAGATGGCCAACAACGCCTTGGTGAGGGTTGTCGTTGCATCGGGTTATCCTGAGAACTGTCGTACTTTCGAGGAGTTGGACAGAATGAGGGATGAAATCTTTAAAGGGATTGACGCGTTACCCCGCTAGGGGCGCGCCCTCAGGCTTAACGACATCTTCATCAGGTCGGGGGCCATCGTAGTAGAGGCTGCGGACATCTGGTCGCGTGATTGGATAGTTGAAAAAACCCCAACGTTTAGGCTTAAAGAGGGCCTAAACTTGGAAGTCAAAGGGACGGAGTGTCTGCAGAGGTACCGTAGAGCGACCGTACTGATTCCCGGCAACCCTGAGAGTCCGGCTGTCGTTCTTCGGCGCCTGAGTTTTCAGAACCCGTCTCTGCGAACTGATTCATGGAAGGTATATTCTGACAGGCAGGGTTCCAGGCCGAAGGGGAGAGGCTAGATACTGGTTGTCGGACTTCCTGAATCCTCAATCAGAGCCCTTGCGGCTCTTGATTACCGCCCCTATCTAGGGGCGAGTAGGGTTACCTTCCGAGTGACCCAACTGGGCTCCGCAGGGGGACCAGAAGCACCCGGAGGTGCCCCGATTAAGCCTGTCAATGGCTGAGACGGGAATCTCCATGATGCAGATAAATTTGCACCACAGCAAAGGCGCCTCGGCGGTTCTAGCCAGACGCATGTCTGTGGTACAGAGGGCTCGCCCTAATCCAAGAACTCTGGTTATGCAGGGAAAGGATTTGTGTCTTGTCAGGGTGTGGCTCCATATATAAGGGGCCGCTCGAAAAAAACGCCAAGGGCATGCATAGCCGTCAAGGGTATGGATGCGATCTTGGTGACTAAATTCTGCTCTAGAGATCTCACCGTTATTAAGGCGAGACTCAGGGGCTGTAGCGGAGAAAGGCTAGAGGTGTATATCGCCCCGGCTTATTTCCCTGTCGATGCCGGGGGACCACCGCCTCCTAGAGAGGTGGAGGCTCTAATTCGGCACTGCCAGGAGAATAAAATTCCTCTGTTGTTGGGCTGTGATGCAAACTCTCACCATACGGTGTGGGCAAGCACAAACATCAACGGCAGAGGGAGAGATGTAATTGAATATATAGCAGGCACAGAGCTGAAGATTCTGAATCGGGGTGATACTCCCACATTCCAGACTAAAAACGGGAGTGAGGTCCTCGATTTGACTCTATGTTCGAGTGCACTGACGAGCAGGGTAGTGGACTGGAGAGTCTCCGATGAGGAGTCTCTCTCGGACCACAAATATATCGTGTTTCGATTAACCCTAGGAACAACGGGTGGTTTCGAAGATCAGAAACCCCAGTAATACACTTTGGGACTCGTATAAAGAGGAACTCAGAGGGAGGCTTGCGGAATTTCCCACAAGCTATGGTACCATTGATGAGTTGGAGCACGCTGCAGATTTTCTGCGAAGGGCTCTGACTACATCATATGAGAAAAATTGCCCTACAAGCACAATTAAGTCTAGGAAGGGAGCAGAATAGTGGAATACCCACCTGGAAAGACTCCGTAAAAGGACAAGAATGTAGTGCAATAGGGCAAATAGAACTAAATTGCCTTCGGACTGGGACATCTATAAGGCGGCCCAGTCTGAATACAATAAAAATATAAGAAAGTATAAGCGGGAAGATTGGAGGGGCTTCTGTGAGGAATCGAAAAACATTCCGAAAACAGCGAGGCTGCACAAGATCCTGGCGAAAAATCCGGAAGCTCGCCTCGGGCTCATAAGGCTCGATTATGTTAAGTTTGCCGAAGACGAAGAAGCAACGCTGAATCACCTGATGGATGTTCACTTTCCGGGTTTCCAGCGAATCCAAACCGACCAAGAGGAGGAAGGCTGGGGCCAAGAGGTGGTGAAGGCCGACTGGAATTTCGCCTCTAAGGTCGCTGATTACAAGAAGCTGGAGTGGGCCGTAGGGTCCTTCTGTCCTTTTAAATCACCAGGGGCGGATGGCATTTATCCAGCGCTTTTACAAAAAGGCATGGATTTGGTCTTACCTGCTATGACGAAATTATTTAGGGCAAGTATAGCAAGTATAACCTGGGAGGGGAGGTTACACTGCTGCAAAAGATTTCCGACCAATCAGCCTAACGTCTTTTATCTTGAAGACGTTGGAGAGGCTGGTCGAGAGATACGTTAGGGATGAGGTGCTCTTGGCCTTCCCGCTGCATAGAGGGCAGCATGCTTTTCAGGCAGGCTGCTCGGTAGAAACTGCGCTCCATGCCGTTGTGGTAAAATTGGAGCAGCAGCTGGAACAAAAGGGGTATGCTGTGGGCGCTTTCTTGGACATAGAGGGTGCTTTCAGCAATACTCCTCCAGAAGTCATCTGTAGAGAGGCTCGGAGATGTGGCGTGCCGGACCAAGTTGTAGGCTGGATAGGAAGCATGCTACGTCGGAGGAGACTCGAAACCAGATGGGGTGAGGGCCTAGTAAGGGGAAGAGCTCCGCGGGGATGCCCACAGGGGGGTGTCCTGTCGCCCCTCCTGTGGTGCATTGTTGTGGACGGCCTCCATCGAAGGCTAAATAAAGAGTGGTATTACACTCAGGGATATGCGGATGACTTTGTAATCCTAGTCAGGGGGGCTCATCTGGAGACGCTGATTGGTCTTGTGAGGTCGGCGCTGCGCATTGTAGAGCTCTGGTGCAATAGCTCAGGGCTCTCGGTAAATCCTGAAAAGACCAACTTGGTCATTTTCACGAAAAACTATAAGATTCCACAAGTTGACGCTCCTGTATTTTGTGGTGGGAGGCTGACGTTTTCAGATTCGGTTCGATATCTGGGAGTAATCCTAGATAGCAAGCTGAACTGGGCAAAGCACCTGGAGACCCAATGCAGGAAATTTGTCATGATTTTCTGGTTGTGCAGGAGAGCCTTTGGATTGACATGGGGACTAGGGCCTAAAATGCATGGCTCTACTCTAATGTCCTAAAACCCAGGCTCCTACATGCAGCCGTGGTCTGGTGGCTACGGGCGGAACTTAAAACAATGCAGGACAGGCTGCGAAGATTACAAACGCTAGCATTCAGGGGATTGACTGGAGCAATGAGGACTACGCACACAGCGGCGATAGGAATCATGCACACTAGGCTCCTGAATGATATCAACGCATTGCCGATTCTACAGATGAGGCAAGATAAAATAACAAAACGCTTCAACTTTGCCAAAGCTTTCCGCGTCTGCCCAGGTGCGAATTGACCGTCGGCCCACGGTCGGGCCAACCGTCGGACGGTCGGTCCAACTTTTTATGCCACTGGTCGGGCCAACCAGCTAAATGATAACGGTCAACCGCCTTTGACTTCTCAAAGTTGGCCCGACATTTGGTATGAAGTCTGCCCAACCTTGGACAACCATGTGGGGCCGACTTTGATTTTTGTAGATTCAAGGTATTCAAAAAATTAATAATAATTTATTGCGAGTATTTTGACTATAAATAATAATGGTCCTGCTTAGAGTAAATACATATATTACATTTTTCAAAATTATATTACAAATAAAATTTCTATCGCTACGGGGTTTCGAACC
>CAKNWW010236758.1:620-13221 GCA_932074435.1 Andricus kollari | reverse complement strand
ACAGTTTTTTTTACTTACTTTTCTTAGTTTAAAGTGTTTTGCATGATGGAATGGATGAACGAATGAGCGAGCCACCGGGAGTGGGGGGGCAGATGCATCTTATTCTGTTTAATTTTAAAGTACAGTTCACCTATCCTTACGCTTCTAGTGACTTCTGGTTCCTTTTTCTCATTCTCTTCTTCACACCTCATGCTTTCCATTCTCTCTCCCCCCACACGCCATCATTCTTGTTTAACTTATCTCATTTTCTTTAACTCCTTTATCCATGCTTCTCGCACTCCCTCCTCTCCTAAAATTCTTTCCACAATCAGCATTTTCAATGCTCCTCGCTCCTCCTTCCAATACATTTATTATATTTTTTATATCTCGATTTCTTTACCATCCCATACCTATGTATTACTGGCCTTTCTCTATGTTTTATCGGAACATTATCTTCTTTCTTCCAGTACTTTCTAACATTTTAACGTTAACTCCCCTCTCTTTCCCTCCCTTAGTTTCTCTTCAAACTTGCATGCCCTCCTTTCCGCCCTTGTTCTTAGTTTACCTCTTTGTTTCTCTTCTCTTACCGTATATTCTGGCGTTCTTCAATTTATCACTAATTCATTTTCTTGCATCTCCGTATATCAACCCCATAACCTAATACCGGCCATGATACAAACCGATGTATTTCAATTCCTTTACTCTCCTCTATTCTTTCACCTTTTCATCTTGCTCTTAATTCTTTCTTTCTCCCTTGCTCTTTTCTAAAACGCATGATCTTAGTTTTATCCCTATTTAGCCTGAGTTCTTTACTAGCTAAGTATTTTTCTTTCCTCATCCTCCGCCAACAGCACTACATCATCCGTATACGCTGAGCTAATGTATATATTTTTCTCTCCTAGCTTTACTTCTTCACATCGTTTTCTCCTCATTTCCTCTTCCAAATATGAAATTAATATGCCAAACAAGAATGGGCTTAGGGGACAAACTTCAACGCCTCCATTCAATATGAGTCTATTTGCTGACAGCATCGTGTATGAGACTATTCCCAATGCTTGCATAGTCTCATACACTGCGCTGTCAACAAATAGACTCATATTGAATGGAGGCGTCGACTTTTCTTACACCTCTAGCTAACCAAAAACTATCTCCTGTTTGTTCTTCCACTCTCTCCCTCGTCTCCCATAACTATCTCTGCTAATGTTATTCTGACACCGTCTCTTATTCCCTTGTTTTCCAAAACTTGTTCGCTTTATATCGATACAAACGTTGCTCTCATTGTCACTTTCGCTCTTTTAACCGTTTTATTTACAAACTAATTTAGCACATAGATGTTATCCATTCCTCTCATTCCTTTCCTAAATACCGTCTTATTCGGTAGAATTATCTTTTTTTAATGTAATATTTTTTTGAAAGATATTAGTTCTACATTTACGTCCGGGAGATATTAATTTTCTATTTTTTAAATTATTAAAATTATAATATTCAAAGAGATAAACAAAAATAAAAATACAGAGTTTGTGAGCATGAGAAACAACAAAGGTGAAATGCTATATGACACAGACGGGATAGTAAAGGCTCTAAAACAGAGCTGCGAGATAGAACATAATACATTGGAAAACCCAATTGAAAATGTCTGCGTCACTGAGGTTATAGATATAATTAAGAGTTTAAAAAATGGTAAGGCTGCTGGTGTTGTAGACAGTATTAATGCTGAAATGATTAAATACGGTGGCGAGTACATACCTCACAGGGTGTGCGAATTGATCAATTTATGCATCGAGACGGGACAAGTTCCAGACGATTGGAGAAAACCGATTATTGTACCAATATACAAAAGAAAGGGAGATAAAAACAACTGAAATAATTACAGAGGTATCAGCTTACTAAGTACCGTAAGTAAAGTATACTCAAAAATACTTATTCGTAGGGTAATGGAAATTACAGAAGAAAAAATATGGGAAGTCCAAAGTGGATTTATGCCAGGAAGATCATGCACAGATCAAATATTCAGCTTAAGGCCATGTGATGAGTGGGTCACGTGACCGGATTCCTACCTTACCGACACTTTTTTTATTTGTAAAATTATTTTCATACAAATAGCCACATCGAGTTGAAAATTTGGGATAATAAATAAGAAGCACTAAGAAACGCGGCTATGGTCCTAAGTTTCTATAATTATGAAAAAAGTTTTTTTTGTAAATAATGTTTTTTTGCTTCTTTCATAATTATACAAATTTAGCACCAGAGCCGCGTTTCTTAGTGCTTCGTATTTATTATCCCAAATTTTCAACTCGATGTGCCTATTCGTGTGAAAATAAGTTTACAAATAAAAAAAGTGTCGGTAATGTGGGAATCCGGTCACGTGACCCACTCGTCACATGAGCTTAAGACAGATCACAGAAAAAAGATTAAGAGTAGGAAAGAAAGTTTTCTGTGCATTTGTTGACCTAGAAAAAGCATTTGACAAGATAAATAGAAGTAAACTTTGGGAAGTCCTTAAAGAGTACGGAGTCCATGGATGGCTCCTACAAGCAATACAAATAATATATGCAGGGAGTAAAGCGAGTGTAAGGGTTAATGGGAAACTGCGTGAATGTTTCGATATTATTCAGGGTGTTAGACAAGGATGCGTTATGTCCTCATGGCTATTTATAATATCTATGGACAAGTATCTAAGAATGGCCTTCTTCGACGAAGAAGCTGTAGATCTCGAAACGGTGAAGGTGCGTGGTTTGGCTTTCGCAAATGACAAGATTGTTATGGCAGAGTCAATCGAAGACTTACAAAGAATGTTGTACAAACTTAATACAAGCATGAAGAACATGGGCCTCAAAAGTGACGTAAATAAAACAAAGGTAAAGGTGTTTGAAGGAAAAGGGGAGAAAACAATGTGCAACATTGTCCTGAATGATGAGAGATTAGAGCAAGTTGACAAATACGTATATCTGGGTAGCCTATTCACTAGCGACGGAGAAATAGATGGGGAGTTAAATAGGCGCATTAATGAGGGTAAGAAGGCTATCGGTAGAGCAGGGTCCATTCTCAGAGATGAAAACAAATCAAATGAAACTAAAATGATTGTATATAAAACTTTAATTGTACCGGCTGTACTATACGGTAGCGAGACATGGACATGTCAAGAAAAGGACATTATTAAACTTAACGCGATTGGCATGAAAGCTCTGCGCACAATATGCGGGAAAACACTGATGGACATAGTCCGAAACGAGATGATCCTCAAAGAATGTGGTACAGAGGAGACACTACTAAATATATGGGAAAGAAATCAGTTAAGGTGGTTCGGACAACTTGAAAGAATGAAAGATGAACGACTGACCAAACAGGTGTATAAAGGTATAGTAAATTGCAGAAAGCCCAGAGGTAGACCGCCGAAAGCATGGATAGAGTCTGTGAATGAGACATTACTCCGAAGAGACATAAGAAGCCATAAAATCAGGAGAACTTGCATAACAAAATTCATGGACGTGAATGAAGCTAGTGAAGTGTGCCAGGACAGAAAAGTTTGGCGGCAAATAGTTAATAAAAAGAATGTGAGTAGAGTGAATGACGTCTGAAACAAAGACCTTGGATACTAATGGGCCCAAGTGGGGAGCCACACATAACAATTTTGTGAGGCTCTCCACGTGGGGTGTTCGCTAGAGAGATTGATCAGCAACCTGGGTCGGAGCAGTGTTGCGGAATGAACGTGTTATTTAAATAAATAACACGAGAATTCTAGATCAATCTAAAATAATATAATACCTTACACCTATATACCTATTTACCCTATACCCATATACCCATACACACACTACTACTTTCCAACCGAGCAATTTACGCCTACCCCGAAAGGGAAACGGCTTAATGGTATTATAATAATCATTTGTCTGGTCGAATCATAAACATTATCTACATTTTTAATTATCAGGTCAGTCCATAAGTTCGTGCGTATTTGTCAACACTTCAAACGTAAATAAAAAATACAGAGTATATTCATTTAATCAATTATATATTTGCCATCGTCATCTATAGCTAATTTCCATCGTTTCAACAACATATGGATGCCTTGTTTGTGAAAAGACTGAAAAAGAAAGACATACTCAACGTTAAAAAATAAGCACGAACTTATGGACTGACCCGATATCTTTTTTCCTCTACTTCTTTCTTTAACCTCTCCTATATAATTGTCGCATATATACAATGTAGGCATAACGACTTGTCACTTTCCTATAATCTTTCACCCCGTCCCCTTTTTTTCACTATCGGTTTTCTGCAATTCTTTTCACCTATATTTCCAAACTTTATTCAGATGAGATCTGACTGGAAGAAAGAGTGCAATTTCGCTCCAATAGAGTGGAATCCCACTCCGAGAAATTTATAGAGTATCCTTATGATATCCTTTCCATAATTCTGGCCAACCCTCCTCTGATCATATTCTTATTGCACATTATCCAAGCCCGTTTGTGCAATTATTTTCACCTATATTTCCAAACTTTATTCAGATGAGATCTGACTGGAAGAAAGAGTGAAATTTCGCTCCAATACACGAAAAAAAATTTCATTAAATTTTATAGAACTAGTCCTAAAGTAGAGGATACGACGGGTAGTTTAATAAAAGTTAAAGTCTTCTTGTTTTTACATTGCATTGAACTATTCTACGGAATGTGTTACAAAGTTCTATTAAAGTGCAAAGAATGAGGTGACGTAATCTCTATTAGAAGGAACGATGCGAAAAACGTAGAATAGTTCTAGAAAATCTAAAAGTTCAGCTAATATAGAGTCTATATCGGAGAAGTCTGCAAACTATTGATAACAGTTCTATAAAATGACGACCGATTTTTCGCCTAAAAAAATTAATCTTTTTTATTATTATTATCATTATGCTTTAATATTTGTTCATATATTTCACTACATAATTATTTACTATTACGCAAACAATCACTACATTAATAATCGGACGCTAATAAAATTCTTATTCGCTGTGGGTTCGAACCCCCTACCTTCGCATTCGCAACTCCTAACAAAACCTCGCAGCTAACTTAACTCGGAGTATTAAAAAAAATCTAAAATATAAGCTACAGCTGTACGATAATCGCTGTTCTCCAATCGTCTGGGACTTGTCCCGTCTCGATGCATAAATTTATCAATTCGCACACCCTGTGTGGTATGTATTCGCTACCGTATTTGAGCATTTCAGCATTAATACTGTCTACACCAGCAGCCTTAACAATTTTTAATAACTTAATTATATCAATAACTTTAGTGACGCAGATATTTTCAATTGGGTTTTCTAATGTATTATTTTCTATCTCGCAGCTCTGTTGCTCTATATCTTCACCTCCTAATAATTCTTTAAAAGAGTATTTTAAAGCGATTTATAATGTCGGGAATTTCAAGATTATCAAATTTCGAAAATTAAGTTTTAAAATTAGGGAATTACAAATTTCGGGATCTTCATCACTTTACAAATTTTATAATTTTGGAAATTTTAAATGGCGAAAAAATTTTTAATTGCAAATTATTTCTTGGTTATAAGTTCGAGTAGGTTCAAGATGAATAAGAAATTAGATAGCTATATAGAATAAGTTTATATAAGTTATATAAAGTTAAATAAGTTATAATTCACCAATAAATTATTATTCACTAATCGTTATTCACTAACCGGCTACTGAACTGAGGTCCATAGATATCATATTGAAGTAGTTCACAAACACACAATACCTCGAATGGATTTCTATGAGATTTTTAAAGATTTTTTCAAGAATTTTTTTATACATTTGACTGAATTGAGGTATTTAAACCTTATAATGATGTGATTACAAACTCTTAATACCTCAATTGTGATTTTTACGAAAGTATTGAACATTTTTCCATGAGTTTCCCTACATATTTTATTGACATTTTTTAAATCGGATTTCAATATAAAGTTTACAGAACTCTTGTAGAGTTAATCCAGATTTGTTCTACATTTAATCCTGAAAGTTATACAGAATATATAAAATTTGTTCAAGATTCGCTTTCATCCCCGACTCTTGAAATAATTCAAGAAAGTTTAATGAACTTTTTTTTGCGTGTAGAGTGGAATCCCACTCTGAGAAATGTATAGAGTATCCTTATGCTATCCCTTCCCTCGTTCTTTTCTCCGTTCTTTTCCCTTCCTTCAAACCCTTTACTTTCCCCAGCCTTCAATCGCTATCTTCCCCTTGCCCTTACTCCTCATCATCACCCCCTACTATATCAATATGATGCGCCCCCTCACCCTATTTCCTCTACTCACCTCTTTTCTCAGCCCACCACTTTTTGCCCATCTACCCTCCTGCGTGCAGCACTTTTACCCCCTCTCTTCTATCCCTTAATCACATATAGTATATGCACCAAACCTATTCCATATACTTGCCCCCCCCCTCTCGTAACCCTTAATCTCATTCCCCGCAGCACCATATTACAAATAACGCCCGTATTTTTTGATATTCATATTAATTTTTTAAATAAAATAGTTTTCTCTGTTTAGAAAAATAGTTATTTGATGCAATTTCTCTTTTAAAATTCGCGTCAGAAGAGTAATTGTGAAAAAACAGTTTTGGCGGAAACCGATGAAAAAGTCTTTGTCTGAAATTAAGCACGTACACCATATTTTGAAATACTTAAAGCATGAAAAAGGTAGATTTTAATAGGCAAATTATTTTATTAAACTTCTGGTATCATTATTCGTGCCCATGTATTACAGCAGGGAGTAAGAGGTTATAACTGCTTTCGCCACATACTTTACTTTGATTGATAATAAAACATTGGATTAGTGTTGAAAATTCCTGGAGTATTTTTTTTCGTTACATTACACTTTCCAGAATTATTATATTATATCATTTTTATTTTACAATGTTTATATTGCTTAAATAAACGGTAGTGATATGACGGTCTCCGTACCCCAGTGTATGGGGTACGCTGACTGAAATGCAAAATCCATCAATTAATTAAATATCAAATAATGAAAAAATTAAAAAGCGGTTCGGAGTAATAACATATGTTCCCTTGTAATGCCCGTGTAGGAATGGTAACCGGGATCCGACCGGGAGCCGGCCGGATAGCCCCAGTTTAATCCGGGAGCCGGCCGGGGATACTGGCCGGGATCCGGCCAAAAACGTCACGGTAAACTGGTCGGATCCCGGCTTTCATACCGGCCGGGATCCGGTCGGGTAACCCGGCGACAGACCGGTTAAAAATTTTTGCTTCAGGCGAGAAATTGATAACTTGAAATGTCTTTTAAGGCTCATCGTAACGAATACGGTGAACTTTAAATGTGAAATCAAGTTATCAAATTCTCGCGATGCAGTTAGAGAAGAGTTTCAACCACTAATTCTAGAATCTCCTAGCCATTGTTTTATTTTGGAAACCACGTGGTGATTTGAGGTTAGGAAGTAGGAAATGAAAAAATGAATACACAACACTATGCTTTAATATAAAATAAGAATTATTCGCGCATCAAGTGGGGGTTTCAAACTGATTACTGATTACTGAAATAAGGTTGATTTGATTACCCGGTTTTATTTGTTAACTTCGCGGAGACGACGCGACATGAATTCAACTTGCATTCTCGTTCGAGGTGAAAAACTGAAACTTGCAAGTGTCTACGCCGACGCCAGGCGCAGAAGGCAGTAGGCATGGCGGTAAATTTGAAAGTGTACAGAGTAAAAATTTTCTGAAAACAGAGAAAATGGTAAAAATTGTAACAATTCTGCTAATACATATTGCAGAATCGATACCAGTTTTAATTAATAAGTTAAAACATTGGGATGACATGAATGTTGTTTTTTTTTCAAGAATTTGAAAAAACTAAATTCTGTTTCACTGATCTAATAAATCCGTAAGTGCGTCTTTGATAATATCACGGCTCTTAAAAAATGTGCAATTGCTACAAAAAAAGTATCCTGATCAGTGCTCGGTCGGCTCGCGACAATGAAATCTAACCAGGTTTGGCCCGGCCGGCAGCCGACCGGCTCCCGACCATGAAACCCAACCAGGGGTAGCCCGGCCGGGATCCGACCAGAAACCTTGTTGTAGTAGGGCCAACCCGGGCGATTTCTGCACGGGTGTAAGCTTCACCTTAAAAAATACACACATCAAAATCACATTTCAATCATAATTTATAGGGCATTCAAGTAAAAGCGAGAAACCATACCCCACTCTCCCCTAAACACAAAATGTAATAATAAATCGACGCACTTTGTGACTGAAGTTGATTCTCGTACTTGAAAACATTATACACTTGTGTAGGCTATTATAACATTAAGCCATATCCATATTGGGGTAAGCGTATGTAGTTCCTATAAATCAAGAAAAATTTGAAAACACCAAATCTAGCATAATTGGGTGCTCTTAAATAAACACAAAGCGTGACAATGCGCACGATGCTAGATTTAGAAATAAAGTAGGATTTACATTCAGAGCTCAAAGTTTTTTTCACGTCTATTATCGGTGCCAAAATTTGGTCGGACACAAGTCCTTGATTAACTTCACACTCAATACTTAGTAACTAAATTCTGTCAAGCTCATTGATTATCAGCGACGTGTAATCCAGCTATCCCATTTTACCAATTGCAAGATGATATATTACTATATTATTGGCAAGGTTGCCCCTTTCTTTCCGGTGCTGAAAAAATGTGTCCCGTTTTGTATGTGAGCATTGCTTCTCAGAGTTGGCTGATAAAACATGCAGAGTTTTTAAGGTCTTTGATAGTGCATTAATGAAATATATGTTGTAATTTTCAAAAATGTCATATACTTGAAATAAAGTCTATAAATAATGGACAAATGTGAATGTTCTTTTTTTTAACACTCAGAAAAATGTACTGGATTATTTTTTATAGTTGATGAAGCTTCTTAACTCCTTCGAGTGAGTGAAAACTAAAAAATAACTATTTTTTAGAAGTCTTTTTCTAATTTTTCGTTATGCGGGACATATTTTATTTCAATTTTTGTTTATCAAAAGATATCGTAAATGTTAAAAGGAGTCTCTTTCTTTCCTTCTTTACAAAAAAATGTTCTCACTAGAAAGAAAATACGTTTAGTCCATCAATGAAAAAATTTAGGTGAAAAATAGTACTTTCGTTCCTTATTTTTAGCATTTTTATTTTAAATTAAAATGATTTGCTAGTTTGCATACATCCAGAATAAGTAGAAAGATTAAAAATGTAAAATAAGAAAAAGGTAGGGCCTTCACTTTGCGACTTGACCGTGCACGGTTTACTTAACTTAATTAAACTCACGGTATGGCTGTTTCAACTTTAATTTTAGCCGGACGGAGCGCGCGTCACCTGCTGTCGCATTTACACGAGCTGCAACCACAACTTTTACATCGGTTTCGGGTTACCGCATTGAGTGCATTCACTTGTATTATATTAGTACATTCTATTCTAATTTTAAAATGTATGCAGAAGACGTTGGACTTTTCCAAGATTACAGAAAATCCCCTGCTGTATAGACTTACTTTGTTCGTTGCACTTCAGTACAAACCTAAAAAGCACGACCTTGTTTTTTTATCTACTTCAATTTCTCATTTCCTTCTTATTATACTTTGTATATACAATATAGAATCTGCTCATGAATCAAGACTTATTTAAAAAAAATTCTAAACTAAGCCTACCAACGAACACACGCCCTTAATGGGTTAATCACTTTCTTGTTAAAAAAATATATATTTACAGCTTGACAACAGTTTTGCGTTTCAAAAACGCAAATTGAAGTGTGATGCATAAATTCTCGATAATGTTTTTAAATCCAAGTATAATTTACCACGATTTTAATTATAATTTGCTGTATTTTACGGCATTTTGTCAAACTTTCAGTAGAAAAATTGTATTTCAAGCGGCATTAAAAAGAAGCATTACATCTAATTATAAATTAAAAAGATTATTTTTGGCTTTAAACAGTGTATTATTGAATTTGAAAAGTTCATTATTAAAATCCTAAATTAGTTTCAAATATTATCTGAAAAATAATTTTATGAACTTTATACCTTTTATCAAATTTTTGGAGTTTCAAAATGTATAAGGGGCTATCCATATATTACGTAATCAATTTTTCACACATTTTTACCCCCCCGGTGTAATCAATCATAATCATTTGATTTGACCCCCCGCCCTTGATTACGTAATCATTTTTAAGACTTATTAGGATACCTGATTTTGTAAACGTTACACAGCTCTTGAAACACGTCGTTCCTTGAAGACATTTTTTTCGTAACGTCAATGTGGTACAGAATTTGAAAACACACAAAACGATGTATTCACAAGAAAAGCACCTCTAGAGTCATTTTTTAATGCTCATACTTTTACGCACTTTATCGGCGTCTTAGGGATAAAAAAATCCATGCGCACGGAATATTTAAAAAAGATTAAAGAAAGAAGAGATTTATGAAAATAGGAACTTAAACATATGATTACGTAATCACTCAAACAATACCCCCTGTACCCATTTAATCATTCGTAATCATATAAATCAACCCCCCCCCCCCCATGATGATTACGTAATATATGGAAGGCCCCTAATTTATAATTGTAAACCATTTTTAGTTGAAATGATAATGCTTTTAGATTTATTCTAATAAATTTTTTTTGGTATTAAACATAAAAATCTATTTTTTTCGTAAAATAAAAATAGGGTTTTTTATTAATTAATCTACTGTAGTGCTGTCTGGGTTGAACGTAGGTATATTGAAAAAACGTTTGCGCCAAGAACGTTAGTATAGGATCACATTTTCATTAATGCAAGTAACCCTGTTGGGTGCCATGAATGGGATTTACCGCGGTCCTACTGGGAGCCGCTGCCATTTTTTAGATGGCAGTAGCTCCCAGTGAGACCCTGCGGTGGTTGTTTAACCTTATTTTTTTAAATTATATATATAGATTCTTTCGATGGGTTCTACGAATATTAGCCTGTTGTTTCGTTACCGTTAAGAAAGCGACTATCATCCTATTACGAATAAGCATTAGTCTATCGTTCCGATGCGGATAAGAATTAGTCTAACCTCATTTTTTAAGGAATTTATCAAACACGTAGACGTGTTAAAAGAAATAAAAATCTTTAAAAATTTCTTGTTTTGAAAGTTATAGGAGCCTAAATAACGTTAAAACCCGTAATACAAAATACTGGAGTTTTGAATTCGTAGGAAATGTTCCGACGAATAATAGGCTATCATCCATACAATAGCATCTCAAATGTAAATATCTCGAATAATTCACGATAATTACAAACAATGACTTTTATTTTATTCACTTTATAACAATTAATTGTGAAAATATTGTATTATTATCTAATTAATACCTATATACCTAAAAGTTCCTAAAATCCATTTTTCATAATGACATAACTTATAAGTTATGTTTGAGATTTTATCTTGACTAATTTGACATAAGAAAGAAAACTGTGATCAACAAGATAATTAATTAATATTTCTTTCACAATAATTTACTTATTATTTAAAAAGTTTCTATCGAGGGGCACGTTTGCCCCTCGAAACAGCTATATGATACAGCTCTGTCGCACTTACGCACATCACGTTACGTAAATGAGCACTACTATTGGTTGTTCCCTTTCTACATGCCTCATTTGACGATTTTTGACGCTAACGGTCAAATAACCAGGTAGAGGGTTAAAATAGATTTGATTGACATATTATTAAAAATTGTCTACTAATATGTAAATCTGATCTAGTAAAAGTAGGTCTCCAAACAATTCCAAATAATATGCAGTAAGACGAATGCCCTATAAATCATAGATCCAATTTCCACAATATTTCCGAGTCTTTAACATTTGAATATTGTTTAAAACAGCCAAACTTTTTTAACTTGCACACTTAAAGCACGTAAAATTCCTCGAAAAAACTTTCAGTATTATACTTTTGCACTATATTTTCTGGAGAACATTGACGATTAGAGGTTAGGATTATAGTACTCCACTATACAGTTTCACTATTTTTCGACGTTCAAACATTTGATGCCTTCACTTCTAAGAACTCATAATATATTTTTATATTCGCGATATGCATCCACAATCAAAACTTTAATAAATATTTAGTCAAATGTTAAAGATTTTGATCTCTTATGAACATGTGACCATGTGGCAGTAGGGTAGTTCTTATTTATACTTTGTGGATTTTTTTCGAATTTCTCTACCCTCACTCCCAAGTTTTGTTTGAATGCCAAAAAAAAATCTCAAAATTTAAGCAAAATCGGTTAATATTTAGGGGTGGCGCAAAGACCATGAAGTTTCCCATTGATTTAACATGGGGTTCAGAATTCGTCAGAGAATAAGAATCAATCATAAATTTTGAGGTTGAATAATTTTAAGCCACCCCATAAGTGACAAATTTGAATTTTACGTAATATTGCGATTCATTTACGCTTTTTAAGGCCATGTAACGAGTATAACAGCTGATCAAGTCAGTCCTCAGATCAGTATTTTTTCACCCATATTTAAAAATAAAAGTTAAAATAACGCGGAAATATTTTCGGAAAATATTAATAAATATTAAAGGACCGTTTGTGGCAAGGCACAGAGTTGGGGGAAGAAAAAAGTTTATATATGAAAATCATAAATATTGACCGATGCATTTGGGCTTCAC
>CAKNWW010236706.1:1161-12582 GCA_932074435.1 Andricus kollari | reverse complement strand
TGTTTTCGGTGATACGTTTCATTAAACATATTTTTAGTTTTCAAATCTTAGCAATTGTGATCAAAACAATTGTAAAAGTCTAACTCGCAAAACTTAAGCACATTACTCTCAAATCTCGCAATCAGCTTAGTTTGCTCCCTGTTCACCCTAATTGGTTATTTACAATGAAAATTATGTCTCTTGCATCCATGACAGAATTCGAGACCCTGATTGGCTGCGAGAATTATATAGTTGGGAATCTACACTGGCAGTCAGGCTCGCTTACCGCACGTGGATGCAACGCAAGAGTGACAGTGCCAATGTTGGAAATACATTGTAACATTGATGTACGTCACCAGAGTATCTGTACGTAACTACATGATATAAAATGGGCGCTGAATTTGACAAGTAGACGCTGAGCCTGGGCTTTTTATTTGGGGTGGGGGCGTGCCCCCCCCCCTGGACCTGCGCCTGGAGTATACACACTGGAGAGCCAGTCGATAGGGATCCGACAATCAAACTGGAGAGTCCAGTAGGGATCCAACATTCATCCTGGAAAAACCCGTTTATAGGGTTCCAACATTCATCTTGGAGAGCCCTATAGGGATCGAACATTTATACTGAAGAGCTCATTTATAAGGGTCCATCTTTCTTACAAACGCTATTTCCAATGCCAACGAGAGTGACCGACGATTCAAAACATTAATTTTATTTGCATTAGACGGCGAGAGCCAAACGCAACTTCACAGACGCAAACTATCGTTGTTCACGCCCAGAAAACTACTGACGATGCGGCATATGTTCAGAAAAACTGTCTTCTGAATTAGATGTAGTGATTTTTGAGCTCCCAGCTCTTCCAAGATTTGTACGCATCTCGCATGAACGTTCCCAGTGGAGATCACGACCGGGTGGAAGGTTACCTTGTTCACCCTCCACACGGCCAGATCTATTGCTTCAGCTCCGAATATTTCTGGATGTTCTCAGTATATCGAAGCCTAATGTTATTGTTAAGGGGAGCGCTTATGTCTATTAATCTCGCGTGTTGAGCCCGTTTATCTAACCAGAGGACATCTGGACGATTGTGTCTGACTAGGTGGTCAATCAGAATAGTCCTGTACCAGTAAAGGAGATGGCCGTCAATGATTTGCTCGATGTTCTCATTGGGATCTCCAGAAAGATGTCCAAAAAGAGTTCTCCCCGCCTTACCCAAAGGCTTGGAGCGTTGTGTCTACGTACCCGTAGCATGCATACCTTGAGCATCCACTGACAACATGTCCAAGTGTTTCTGGCTCTTGCTTGCACGTTTGGCAGTTGGTATCGCCTACAGGTACATTCACTATGTGCTCGCGGGAAACTAAGGTTTCTACTATAACGCCGCCTTGCCAGGCAAACTACTTCTCCACGTATAATGTTGTAGAATTTACCATGAAGGGGCTTGTTAGCATGTTCTCTTAGTAGAAGTGAATGTTCTGCTTCCTGTACACGACTTTTTAGCACCAAAGGTGTAAGTGATGCTAGGCCATGTGTGCCGAAGCATTGACGACTTCATGTTGATGTACGAGTCGCATAAGAGAATCATTGCTATTTAGAATTGAGCAGGCTGTAGCCAGAACCATTCTTCGATGAAGACACTCCAAGCTCAGTAAAGCTCTACCGCCTTTATCTCGAAGGAGCTATATTCGAGGTTCCATTTTACTGCACCAAACTTGTAAAGCAGTATAGGGACAGCCAGCATATTGGTCGCATGGATCTTATTCTTCCCAGATAATTCGATATTCCAAGAAATGCATATGTCTCTGCATTACCAAGATGTTAAATGATATTTCTACCTATGATTTAAAAATTCTGATCCGCCGCAAGGATTTTTAGATCCTCTTTTGAAGAGCCAAAGAGCTTAAGAAAGGCCATATATAATAAGTGGTTGACCTTATTTTCCCTTTTATTCAGCAGGCCACATAGGTATCCAGAGCTATTACCTCGGAGCAAAACAGATAGAGACAAGAGGGAGTCTTTTGTCAGATGTTACGTCCAATCTTGTCCGCCACAAGAGAATAAGCTCTTTGAAGTATCTCACTATTCTTGGATGCACCTCCAGGCACTCAAGGAGCTTGATAAGCAGGTCATGGTTCGTGTTATCGAATGCCTTACGGTATTCAATCTAAGCCATGGACAGATTGCGAAAACCTGATGGAGTCCTGAGTAATACAATTGTCTATTAACAGGTTCTCCCTGCAACCTGCCAAACCTCTCTTGCATCCACGTTGTTCAACTATTGCACTCCATGAGGATGTTATAAGATAATTTAATACAAGGTTTGAAATCTTCTGTGATGTTGTAGGCAGAAAATTAGGAGCATGATGTAGTTTACAGATCGTCTGTGCCGCTGTTATCCTAACACAGCGACAGCGAGCGTTGGAGGTGACAACAGTCGCCTCTGGATGCTTTCTTAGGGCTACAATCTGTCACTCCATAGGTTTTTAGTCTCTTGGTTCCTGATAGTCTAAAACGTTTATTACAATGCCACAGTTGTTTAATAAAGCTGTCTTCTGAGCTGCTGCCAGTACTCCACTGACTCTTAAATGTTCAAGATGTTCAGGGCATCTTGCGTGCACATTGCATGTAGCCGAAATCACAATAGGATGATTAGATGTATGTTCCGCATTCCTCCACATTGTCCTCACTTTATGCCTTAACTCGCTATACTTATGAATCTTGGTTGTATAGGTCGCATGCAAATTCCGGTTAAGTGGACAAGCTATTTCGATGATGTAGACTCTTTCACCTTTGTTTTCTCGCATCACGATGTTGAGTCGATTGGCTTGGATATTACGATCCGTCTGGATAGTAACATCCCAATATAAGATATAATCTTCGTTTTCCAAAACGGGCACTAGAATGTATCTATAGAAAGGCATCCATTCTGTTAAGAGTAATAGGTTTAGGGCAAGTTGTTGATGTATAATTCCCGTCACATCATTATGTCTGTGCATATATTCTCTGTGAGCCATTTCGCGACAAACATGAATAATGTGCTTGATGGATTAGTTAGTATCTCCACATAATCGGCACCGGTCAACCACATCTTAATGTAACACGTGTTTGCGTAATATTTAGTGCTCAGATTGATTATTCGATATTGTTTGTTAATTTTATGAACAAATTTTATAAAATGAACCATATTTCGGTCACTTATAGACAGAAAGTAATGGAATTTCTTTCTAATCGTCTTCAAATTACATAAGTGGTGATGTTTAGTAACGAAGAATTGTCAGTCGATATTATTTGTTTATGTTATAAACAAATCTTATAAACAAATGCATAGTTTGACCATTTATAGATAGAAAGTGATCGTTTTTTTTTCTAATCGTGTTCAAATTACATAAGTGGTGATATTTAGTGACGAAGAATTGTCAATCGATATTATTTGTTTGTGTTATAAACAAATGCATAGTTTGACCATTTATAGATAGTGATCGCTTTTCTTTCTAATCGTCTTCAAATGGCATAAGTGGCGATGTTTAGTGAAAAAGAATTGTCATTTGATATTATTTGTTTATTTTATGAACAAATGCATAGTTTGGCCATTTTTAGACAGAAGGTAATCTTTTTTTATTATTTCCTTCAAATGATATCACTGGAAATGTTTTGTGATGTTCTAAAAGAATTAGCTTCCAAGTTGTACTTGTCAATCATTTCAATAATTTCAGGATCCATTTCAAATAAATTCTTGCTACACTTTTGCCTTAAAGACGCAATGAATAGATCAGATGAGATCACACAAGCAGCTTATGTATTAAATCTTCATTGGTCGAAATTCGAGAGCACTTTCGTGTGTTCAATTCTCTGAACCGCTAGGAATCCTTATTACGGGCTTCTGCAGCTTCTTCTGAATACGGTATATTTTGAATATTTGAATTACTTAAAAAACTGAAAAGCAGTTTTAAAACGAAATTTACTTCATTCAACCTCACCGACATTTACGTAAAACATTACTCTACTTCGAACTTGTATTTTTTTATAACATTTGTTTATAACATCAACAAATAATATCGATTGACAATTCTTTGTCACTAAACATCACCACTTATATAATTTGAAGACGATTAGAAAGAAAAGCGATCACTTCCTATCTATAAATGGTCAAACCATGCATTTGTTTATAAAATTTGCTCATAAGATTAACAAATAACATCGATTGACAATTATTCATCACTAAACATCACCACTTATGTAATTTAAAGACGATTAGAGAGAAAAAAGATCACTTTCTATCTATAAATGGTCAAGCTATGCATTTGCTTATAAAATTTGTTTATAACATAAATAAATAATATCGGTTGACAATTTTTCGTCACTAAACATCACCACTTATGCAATTTGAAGACGACTAGAAAGAACAACTATTACTTTCTGTCTATAAATGGTCAAGCTATGCATTTGCTTATAAAGTAAATAATATCGAATGGCCAATCTTAATCACTAAATATTACCACTTATATAGTTTAAAGGTACTAGGAAAGAAAAGCGTGATCCTGTTCATAAAATCAAGCAATTTCAACTTACAAATATACTTTGCAAGCAAAATTTCCAATATGTTGACATTTTGTTAATATAATTTGCTTTTAATAATTAGATTCGATATGCTGTAAATTATTTATTATCTTTGGATACTTCGTTATTCACTTTCGTCGAGAATGGGATTAATTAAGTTATTGATTTGAAAATAAAAAATAATAGTTAAAAAATGTCTCATTTTCGCTCGTTGTTTATTTATATAAACACCTATCGCTGATCACTTCCAAACAGAAAAATTGAAAATCGGTTGCGAATTGTAGGCAGTAGGTGATTTCGAATAGTAAATTCAGGATCCAGTCAACTGTGCGTCATCGAGCCATGGGTCCTCGGAAATGTTAGCTAACCATCCTCGCTTCGGATGAAACTTAGCGCACTTGTGCAAGCCAAATGCCATTACAGTAATTCAAGTATACTTCTCAACTACTTTAGAGCAAGCTTCAGCCGCTCTGCGCCGGAAGCGTAGCTCTTAAGATCATCGATGTAAAAAAAACCCGAGGAATTTTGTGCTCCTGGTTATGTTGGTCGCCACTGAAGTACTCATGAGAATTGCGAACTGCGAGAAACAGTGACAGTAGTAAGATTCAGAAATGGAGAGGGCTCGCGTGGTGGCCCTGAAAAACAACCCTCCAAAAGGTGACACTATTCTTGATTACCTTTTTTCCCCCATATGAGATTGTGAATCTGGTTCTCCAAGAAGCATTAACTTAATTATGCAGGTAACTACATATCTCGACGTATGTACCTTCAAGCCTTCTAACATGTAGATGATAAGTCTGTGGGAGGCAGAATCAAAAGCTTTTCGGTATTCTATCCTTTCTTCGAGGCGCGTTGTTCATGTATCCAAAGATATTTCAAACCTAAATGAGAAGCCAAACAGATGACGCGTCAGTTTTGCCGAGAAGGAAATCTATTGGCGATAGAAGTAAGTTAAAGAGCAATAATTTTCTTCTGTTTTGCTCCTTTACAAAATTTAGTTACTCGAAAAGTTCCCAGAGGCAGACCCTGTGGTTCGCCGCATCAATTTTTATAATATCTTTGGTACACCTGTCACCATTCTGGTCTGATTACTCGAAAAATGCCATTATTTAGAATAGCTGTTCAGATGTTGTACAGCGTGTGTGGACAAGCTACCGGCCTGTACTTATTTAGGTAAGACAAGTCGGCCTTTTTTAGAATCCGATTCCTCTGCCGCAAACAGTTTCTGTTATACTAGGACATCGATTATCTGTCACTTTAAAATGAACGCGTGAACACAGGACATTTTTACGTTAGGTCTATAATAAGCAGAAATCAGAAACAACCATTTTTGACCCTTTGGCGATGAGAAACGAAAGACATTTTTTACTCATCTTTTTCGGGAGTTATTTTAGCACCTACCAGAAACTTTTTAGCCCTACCCAAAAACGAAAGCACTAATAATGAACTCAGAAGCGGTGGCTAGATAGAGTGTGCTGCCTTAGAAAATTACAATAATGAAAAAGTTCTCTAGTCTGAGTTCCAGGGGTTGCTCTGTCGGGGCCCCCGCTAACTTAAGAAAGAAGCAATTCGTGCGTCCTTCAACCAAGCACGCATCCTTCCAAATTAAAATAGCTATATCTACAGTTCAGATAAGTCACATGTCACTTTTCCCAATCTGTAAAGTGTGATATATATGTAAAAAAACTAATTTCGTATTTTTTAGATTTTTTAAGATTGTTCATGCGTACCTGTTAATAAAACACCAACCGATTCTTAAAATATATGTGTTATAATTTTTTTATTATTTAGAAGAATATTAATAAAAATGATAAAATATAGAATCTGATATGAATCTTCCAGAATTATTTAAAAAATTACCTTTTTCAACATGTTATATTCCTATATTGATTTATGAAGGATTTTTCTGCGTAATTTGATGATCCCTGAATTATATTCAGTTATATTTACCGAACATCTAAAACTTCTTTTTTCTTCCCTCAACTGGACACCAACAAATCACTTAACCTATCGGAAAAAAATCCGCGACTATGGTCTGACTCCAGTAGTCCGGTCAGTGAACGCTCAAAAAGAGTGTTTAGAGGACACTATTTCAGAATAAAAGCATGTTCATATTTTTGTAGTGTTGATGCCTGGGATGAAGGCCAGTATGCTTTCAACAGCAAACTTACAAACGCAAAAACTGCGCGCTGTTCAAAATGAGCGAAATCATGTTTTTAGAAAATTGTGATAAAGATATGAATCTTCGAGAAAAAAGTTAAATTCGAAATCAAATATATTAAAAAGATCTAAAATTTGGGTGGTGGAACATTGAGATTGGTTAATTTGCCCGCTTGGAAGTAAGTATAAACCGGGAAAAGTGGACATTTTAAAATGTTTGCAAGAATGCACGCACATCTTTAAAAGTCTGCACATATGTATTTTTCTAGGCAGGAATGCTGTGTGTTGTACAGAGATTATAGTTTTTTTAGCTGATGTACGTTTTAGGAATGCTGTAGAAAAGCAATGAAAGTGGACAATTTATTCCCAAACATTTGTAGTATGTAAAACACTACTCGGATATTTCCTTTTCGGAATGAAGTTGGTCCAAATCCGTTTTTTGCTTATAAAAAAATTGAATAACTTCGTTCATTTTCATTTTAAAAAATCGGGATTAGAGTCAATGGACAGTTATCAGTAGTAAAAATAATAGTCAATTGTTACATGATAATTAGGAGAGATCATTTTTTCTTGTATAAAAATTATTGCATCTGTAAGTGTCAACGCAGAGAGCTATCATTTGCAGAGAAAGTAGATGAAGACTTGTATTAATTGCAATACAATTAATTGTCAAGAATATAAGACGTTAATTGAATGTTTGTAATTGCGGTTAATTTAGAGAAAACATGCGACTCAGTGCCTGACGGCGGAGTGGCAGAGGGACCTTGCGCTTGTGAAGCGTTCGCGCTGAAATCGAATTAGCGCATTCAAAATGCGACAACTGCAAAAATATCGTGAACGAAGCAACCTATCGAAATGATTTTTTTTTAATTTGGGCTAACTTGTTGCGCTGATTAACAATCCTGCATCAAAAGCTCATAAATAGTACATCTAATGTTTCAAATGTAAGATTATTTTTATTATTTTCACTAATTGCACAATTGTTGAAGTAAATTTTCCCATTAGATTTGCAGTCGAATTTAATTTGACTATTTTTGTTTATGAATGAAATTTTTGAATCCTTAAAGCAAGAATATTATATAGCTGAAAGCAATGTTTGGAATTCTGAGTATAGCGCTAATGAAATAGAAATAATTATGACAGAACTTTAAAATTTGTAATTCATTTTATGGTTTACGTTAAAATTATAAAGTATAAAAAGACCTAATTGAAATAAAAAGAAATGAAATGAACAGTAGAACCGGTTTTAAAATTTGCATACGTTCCGAAAACTCGGATGGTAAGTTAGAAAAATTTTCCGTTTTTCTTACTGAATAAAAATTCCACGTGTCGTTTCAATTTTGGATGACATTTGTAACTCACGAAGTCACGTAGCTAATCGAATTATCTGAAAACCTATGAATCGAGTTGCCTGTTTAAAAAGAAAAATTACATTTTTCAAATATATTTTAGTTCTGTTGATTTAATTTTTTAGTATTTTTCTGTTTGAACTATACTTATTTTTCCATATACACGTTTCTTCTGACATTTCTATCCTTATATTCTATGTGTCGAAGAAATACCCAGAGCGATGAAAGCCAAAATAAATTTGATGTTGCAATAAACAGGCGTAGATTAGAAATACAGACGTATTATTCCTTCCGATATTTGTTTCTTTATGTTCTGTGTATTGAATAAACTCGCAAAGCAACGAAAACGAAGACGAATTTGAAATTGCGCAACTCTCGGCCTTGACCCTTAGCCAGTATCCTAACATCAGTAGAAAAGGAAGTGCATTCCTCCATTTAGATGATTCACTTCTTAAAGCCGAATGAAGAAGGCAGAGGCGAAAAACTTACTAGAACAGCTCCTCGACAAGGAAATGCACAGAAACTTGTACAGAAATGTAGAAGATCAGTCCTTGTCGAGGTAGTTGACGGTTGCTTTCTTCCAATCATCCGGTCTTAATTCAAGCACAGAGGGGTTTCATTTTTGCGTACCAGGATGGTGTAATTTCGACCTTAGTATGCCGTAGCATACGTAGTCAATAACTTGTCTGAACACGATATACAAGATCATTATCTCTATCCTGATCGACAGGATTGTTCAGAGAATTGGACCTGTATGGGGAGCGATGTACGAACAACGAGGCCGAAAGAACCTGCTAATTGACAGGTGCGCCTGCAAAGACGCAGCATTTCACCATCGCTGCCTGTCGATGAACTGGATTTTCTACTGGAATCGAGGGGCTAACAACTACTAAAGTCAGTGTACACTCCATCGGTCGAGTTGTGAACCCCTCGACCAGAATGCTTTCGATTCAACTTCCCATAGACTTTTCATCTGTCTATTGGAAAGGTTCAAGGTTCATTCACACATAGTGAAATGCATAGAGAGAGATGCATAAAAAAAAAGTTTTGCACAATAACTATTTAAATTAGTTAATTTTTCTCTCCGAATACACACTTGATTCAAGACAAGAATAGGCCCCAATTATTTAAGAAAAGATGTAATTCTAGTATTTATGAAGTAAAATGAGGGCATAAGGCTATAAATTAGAGTGGACTGAAAACCCCCTTTTTTCTAGTAGCGAATTATAATTGTGGGTAAAATGTGTATTTGCCCAACAGTACGTGAGACCTTCAACCTTCAATGTTGGCTCAACTTTTCACTTTCTAATTGCAAAACATACACGACTAGCACTATAAGGGTGTTTTCTCCTTTGAAGTACGTTGTAATTTTGATGGTAATTTAGAGTAAAGTGTTCATGAGTAAGAGTATGCATGAATTTTCTCTAAATTTTTTCCAAAATTATGCTACTTTTAAATTTTTTATTGCAAGATAGACATAACTGACTAGGGGTAGTTCAACACTTAATTCTCGGGCTAGATTATCAGATTACTATTCCGTCATCATAAAATATTTTTTGAACTAAATTAAGTGATGACACACATGTTTTTCGTTTTTGCATGCGTTTATTTTGCTTATAAAAGGTACTTTATTCCTTAGTAAGGGTGGCGAGTGATAAGAGCATCATCCAATGAACAGTTAAAGACATAAGTTAAGTCTGTATCTGTGGCGTACACTCGTTCTGCCACAGGGATAGTGAAACAGCTATTCTTCGTATTATCGCTTATAATAAACAGTTGTTTTGCAAAAACCACCACGAAAGTAAGGACTTCCATTCCTCTAAATGATATGCAAAGTGCTTTAGTTCAGCAGAATGTGCGAGAGTAATATTATCGCTTGCGCACTTTGAAACACATGGATCGGACAGGTCATTTCTATTCGTGTGATTACGGCACACTAGGGTGGGCCGAATTTTTTTTTTTTTTTTTTTTTCGAAAGGCCTTTTGTCCAAAAAGTTTCTACTAGATATCAGTAACTCACAGGCCAAATTACAGATTAAAAAAATATATTTAACGGGAGCACATCGACGATAAAGCCTAAAATGTAAAAAAATGTTAATTTTCACTTTTTCTATGAAAATATTTTTTACGTATATTTGATAAGTCTAATCATTCAAATTAGTAAAATACTACCTACTAAAATCACTTTTTACACATACTGTACAGCATTAACAAGAAAAGTGCAATATTTATCCCGAAAATCAGAGCGAAGGTAGTGCAAAGTGCATTTGCAGTGCTTTTTGTCACTTTAAGCTCATGTTTGCCCTAAATGATCATAATAATAGTCAATATTACAAAAGTCAAAATAATTGTTTAGAGTGTGTTGAAGTTCGAAACTATTCATTGTGACTTGTCCGCAGTTGATACCAATGATATTAGTACAGATCAGAAATACCTTTACGATATTTGCAAAATTGTCTCATCTGGAAACTGTGATGAATTTCCAGGATTCTCATCACGATATCCTAGAAAAGTGTAAAATGTTAGGTGGCTGACAATGGGGAACAGGATTCTTAGGAAACACATTGGCACAGAAAATCCATCAGGAGAATTGAAGACTCTAGCCAAATTCACGATAAAAGTCTACGCTTCTATGTGGTTCCACATTAAATGTAACGCAAAACTGCAGGATGCTCCAATCAATCTGTACCGAAGCATAATTTTAAGTAGATACTTGGCAGATGATCTCAAACAAGTCATCGATAAAGTGATTAAAACCAATGCCCACGCCGTACACAATCACATTCTATCTGCCAGAAAATCCAGCTCCAAAGTGATGAGAATGATTTGAAGTTCCAGAGTTTAATTTTAAATCTAAAGATTATGTTGATGTCATCAACTGGCAGAAGTGTTAACTGACCGAACCTTCATTGACAATGCACTTCAGTGAAAATTAACTGAATCAATTACTTCTGGAAGATGTATCGCAAATGTTTAAGGATGATATCTTCCACCTTCCATGTCAAACTCAAGCTGTTGAAAGGTGTGTCAAAGATGTTACAACTGCATCTTCACTTGTGTGCGATCCTAAAAGTAGGGATGGATTCACAAGAACTCGGATACAGGCTCGAGAAACGATGCCGAAGTTTGAGAACTAAGCACAATACCGAGCTTAGCTTCAAGAAATTTGTTACGCATCCGATCATCAGACAAGTTACGTCTTTAATACAGGATTATACCGAAAAAAAATAATATTTTAACCTAGGAATATGTAAAAAAAGCTACTATTATGATTTTCTAGGGCAAACATGATGAAAAATTTGAATGATTAGACTTATCAAATATAACAAATATTTTCATAGAAAAAGTGAAAATTAACATTTTTTCACATTTTAGGCTTTAT
>CAKNWW010236700.1:2089-14837 GCA_932074435.1 Andricus kollari | reverse complement strand
AAAATGTTTCATTGCGTGAGTAACCTGAATACCTGCACCTTTGTTTCTATTATATAATGCGGAATACCATAATTTGTACTAAATCTTCGAAAAAAGACTTTAATATTGTTAAATGGTGAGTTCATTTATTTATGAAATTGAATATACATAATTGGCAGAATATACATCTATATTTTCAGGAACATAAAAAATTATAGAAGTGGGATATCTTTAGGACATCCTGGGCATATCAAATTTGAATATCCTTGGAATGTTCCAGGGATATCCCGATATTCGCTCTATTGGATATCCTGGGATATGCTAGGAGATAACTGGTACATTCCGCCGATATCACTTGCTATCATGGTAAAAAGTAAAAAATTTTTGTAGGACATAAGTTTTCATTAATTACTTCAGACTTGAGGTGTCCTGTTTTATTTGTAAAATACAGAAAAACAAAAGTTAAAGCTTACATCGATTCCAACTAAAAGATTTGCTGCAACAAAAATTAAATTAAATTTGACACGAAACGAAGATCATTTCGCGGTTTTAACCTTCCTTTGGTAATCTTTTGTCTCATAATGTCTTATTTTTATTCATAAAGTAGCGAGAGCCCAGCGCTATCTACCGTCTTTTGGGTGAATTAAACTAGAGAAAACTAGCGCTTCTACAATCTACATGTGTCAGTTGCTTAGTACTGAGTGGTGTAACATCAGTTGTAGTTCATTTACAATTGTCTAAGCTATTCCAGAGAAGATTCATAAGCAAGAACAATGTTTTATCGGTGTTTTTGGTTACCGACTCTATGTTCCACGGCAATTTTCTCACTAATGATTTACTTGGCACGGCTGACAACGTGACTTCGTGGCTGGCGTCAGAATTGTTTTCCTATCCTCGGTGAAACTTTCGCCGAAACACGTTAAATTTTTAACCGTTCTAAAATTTATCTGCAACACATCCCATATTTTGTTTTTTCTGCGAAACAACTTCATACAACTTCAATGTAAAGACAAATGCCTCCAGTACCTCACCAGTGGTCTTCTTTTAGACCCGAGAATAATTTTGTACAGTAACTCAGTTTAAAAACTTTCTTTTCGGTTTGAAGTCAGGATTCGGAAAAACAGTGCAATGCGGACAAATTTAATCTACGAACCATGAACTATAGGTTATAATTGCATAGAAATTAACTGTGTTTTCGAAGCCCAACTTTAAACCGGAAAGAAAAGCATTAAATTGGGTTACTGTACCACTGACTGTTTTTTGTTGTTGTGAGTGTCACTTTACTTCCTCAATACTTCTAAAGGAGTCCTGACTCTACGTCTACGAGATGGTAAAGGTGGGAGAACGTCTTTCATGACTGCGCTAACGATAGGGCCTCCTGCCGTTGCTATAAAAACGTGGCCTTGGTTGTGGAAATCAGTAGGTGGATTATTAACATTGAAGAATGTGAAAAATCTAGCCGTTAGATATCTGTAATCTCCTATAAGTATATAAGCCAAGAGTGGAAGATGTACATCAGGATTATGATAGGGACCTAATCTTACCGCTTCTAGCGGTGCGTTTACAATAAAGTGCTGGTTATCAGCTGTTCGGATATAAACGTAATAGTGCGGAGGACGAGGTATTCTTTGGTACGGTGCCATCCACAAGGGTATATTACTAGCCTCGATTTCCCAGATGAATCCTTGATAAGTAGAGTTATCATGCATTCGTACTAGAATTTGGTTTGGAAGAAGATCCGGATCTGCCTCGGAAGCTCCACCGGCACCTTATTTTGTAAACAAAATTTGATATTTAAGAAGTTTTTCTATAATAATATCCTCAGAATAAATTTTTTTTTTTGAATAATCAGTGATCAACAAATAATAACTTATGTATTTATTACAGTATATTGCACAGAAAGGAGGAGAGCTTATCACTCATTTCGAAAACATTGCCTGAGCCATGAAAAGACCTCTCTTCCGTGGCATGCACTGTACTTTTCTTGGTAGAGTAGTGGAAAATGTGAAGCGTGTTCTGCTGGTGACGGATTGAGCGTGATTTCACTTTTCGAGTCGGCACAACCAAGCGCATGTAAATGTAATAAAAAAAATTTGCCCTTGACGGGAGCTATGTTTGGCCGATGTTTCCGACATTTTGTGTTTCTCGCTAAAAACATCGGTATATCTCTGTCTCTTTCTGACAGCGAACTACTGCGCATGCTTCTACATTTCATACCTGATATATAATGTTGGACAGCATAACGGAACACCACTACTCTACTACGAGGTCCAATATTAAATATGCAGGCATATGCAGGTCCGCTTACACCGCTCGAAAAGAGAGATGTTATGCTTAAATCGTAAGATGTAGAACACACTCATTTTGTGCGGCTACCATAAAAAATAAAAAAGTCTTCCGAAGTAGTTTTTCGAAGCGTTTTTACACTTATTAAACAGCAAAACGAATCAATCCAAATTTAGCCGATTTTTAGGAGAGACAAAAAGCATTCTATATAAAACCTACTTTTATGTTTAATTAAATACTAAGATTTTTATTTTTAGATTATTAGTTGCTGCATGAAGGTAAAAAGAGTTTGGTTAAAAGAAGTCAACTAGTTCCAAGTAAGCGAATGACATAGCTTTTATATTGAGACTGAGACGCGAGTTTTTACGACTTTCGACATAAGACTTTCGCCTTAAGATGAGTATATTCAACAACATTTTTACATCGACTATCTTGAGGGGAAATTTTTTTCACAATATAATGATCTTAAAGTCCCTAGAAATCATCAATAAATCGGATTCAACAAATTTTTTTCGAGGAAAATTCTATTGTTTATGCATTAATCAAAAGAAAAAATGCGCCCTATTAGTGGCACCCATCATAACAAGACCATCGCAGTAGCCAAGGTTGAATCAGTCATGGCCGAATATACCTAAAAGCGAAAAAGCTATTGCTTGTATGATTGTTTATAAAGAACAGTTTTTCTTTACATTTAATTGTGAGATTATATTGCTGAAAGTTTTATTTTCAATAAAATCTGCATTTTTTGAGATTATCCCCCCTTAAACACCTCCAACCTTTTTAGATATTATAGCCGGCAACAGAGAAAGAGAGGCGACACTGATACCAACCGCGGGTAGGGATACAATAGAGAAAGAGTGATGCTTTATGACCAGGAGAAACATCAACATTCAGGTTTCTTTCAAGCCCAAAAATCTGGCTGAACTGGATGACGCGCTTTGTGGAGATTTTTCCGAAGAGTCCGAACTCTGGACCATCAATTCTAGTGCAAGACAGAATGCGTCCCGCATTCAGTGTACGATATGTATCTGGCAGGAATTTCACTGCCGCCATTACATAGTAAACAATACAAAGCAGATACTTTCTGACGCTAGGAGAAGTTGGTGAGGGAAAATTAAAAGTTTCTCTTTGACCCACTTCGACTCTTCCAAGACCTTCCAGTTACTGTCGACCACCTGCCCAAAACCGGGGAGGTCGAGGCATTACGGAGAGAAGTTTACGAAGTCCAGTATTCACTGAATGATGACATACGGAACATAAATAGCTTCAAGGAGCAGTGCAGTGCCCTCATAAAGTCTGAGGAGGAATGCCCACCTATCACTACTGAGGAGTTGAAAAAAGTATTAAAAGGCATGAAGAACTATTCTGCTCAGAAACGAGGTGATATCAACACCTCCTGGTTGAAGAAGTTTCCTTCACCCTACCAGTATCTGGCCCGCATATTCGGCTCATATCTAAAGTTCAATAACTTGTCTGAACACACTGTATACGATCATCACAGCTATCCTAAATGATAGGATTGTTCGGACAAGCGGTCCTGCGTGGCGAGAGATGTGCGAACATCGCGGCTCAAAGAAAGGCGTAGCAGGATGTCGGGAAAACCTGCTATTCTATAGATGTGTCTGCTTTTAATTCAATCTCCCATAGACTTATCGTCTGTCTGTTGGAAGACTTAAATGTTTAACCACGCATCGTGATGTGCTTGGAGAGGTTGATGCCGCTTTGGAAAACCAGATTTACTATCTTATCTGGAAAACAGCGTGTAACAACTAATAACGCCACCTACCAGTAAAATGTCTTTCAGAGCGACACCATGAGCCCTCTCCTCTTTTGCCTCACATTATTGCTACTATCTCTCGCAATTCGCCATTCCGAAAGGTACTTCAGCAGCAAACCCGGTTATCGAAAGCATACGGTCACTTATATATTTTACATGGATGATCTTTAGATCAATACTAAAAATGAACAGCAACTAGATCTAGCTCTAGGGATTGTCGGGAAATACACTCGGAAAATTGGAATGTAGTTTGCATCAAACATTATTCATCTCGAATATTCACTCCTGAAGGAGCGGATCAAGAAAGCACAGGAGAAAAACTTCCGCGAATAGCTCCTCGACAAGAGGATGCACGGCATCCTCCACAGAAATGTGAAGGATTAGTCGATGTCTCATGACCTAACGCTCGCTTTCTTCAGATCACATGGATTAAAGTCGGGCACGGAGGGTTTCATTTTGGCATGTGAAGACAATGCCCGAAGGAATTAACCCCGAAGAGGAGATGTAACAATCGTGCCAAAAGTTGAATGACATCTGGGTGAGGTGTCTTAAGCTGTGACTTTGGGATGCCGGGCGACCACTCAGAGTAGGCAGCCTTACCCTTGTATGTGGGGCTCTGCAAAGTTCAGGATACTGAAAATGATTCTGATGAAAACATGGCTATGAACCATAATCGAGGGCTTATGTCGCGTTAGCACTTTCCGAGGTGCCAGAAACACCCAGAACGTTTGCACGCTTCGCATCAGTCTTTGCTAAATCAAGCTGCCTAGCTCTCGAAAAATGGATATGTGCGTGGAGCGCTTTTCCAACCGCTGTGTAAACAACCTGCAGAGGAAGAGGAGGAAGCAATATTAAGACCAACTGCGGAAAGCAGGCACCTCCTGAGAGATGATCGGGATTTCAGGACAAGGAGAAACATTAACATCCAGGTTCCTCCTGAACCCCAAAATCTGGCTGAAAGGAGGATATCTCGGATGAATCCGACCTCTGGACCATCAATTGTTCATGGTTATGGTCTTGCGAGAGCTTTAGCTGATTCAAATCGAAGGCTAAAACCGACGATGGATCAAAAGACCAAAAGACCAAAAGACGCTTGCATCAACTGAACAAGAATATTGGTTGGGCAAGATAGAGTGCGTCCCGTGTTTAGTGTGTGGTTGACTAAAGAAAAGGGTGAGATGTTTCAGGGAGCATCAACAGTTTCTCGCTCACTCATCACTTTTTGGAGAGAGTTATACAAGATCCCAAAAACACTGGAGTTGAAAGAAGATACTGATAAAATCATAATATCTTCAACACACCAACATCTGGCCCGCATATTCACCTCATATTTTAAGTCGGAAACGCCCATTACCCAGTGACTGGTGTTAGGACGCACTATACTCCTACCAATAGCCAATAACTTGTTGGAACACGCTGTATAAGATCTTTATATCCGTCATAAACACCAGAATTGTTCGAAGAATTGAGCCTGTGTGGGGAGAGACGTACGAACAACGTGGCTCGAAAAAAGTTGTAGCAGGCTGCCAAGAGAACCTACTAATTGACAGGTTGGTCTGCAAAGACGCAGCTGCCCATTAGCGCTTCCTGTCAATGTCCTGGATTGACTACCGAATAACTTTCGATTCAACCGATAATAGACTTATCATCAGTCTGTTGGAAAGCTTGAAGGTTCATCCACACATAGTGTGATGCATGGAGAGATTGATGCCCCTTTGCAAAACTAGATTTACTATCTCATCTGGAAATTATCGTGTGACAACGAACAACGTGACCTTCCAGAGGGTCGTCTTTCAGGGCAATATCATGAGCCCTCTGATATTTTGCATCACCCTTTTGCCTCTATCTCTCACACTCCGAAATTCTCCTGGATACCTCTGCGGTGATACTAATCATCGCGAGCATATGGTCCCTGATGTATTTTATATGGATGACTTGAAGATCTATGTTTCTGCTAAAAGCAAACTTCAACTTGCTCTAAATACCGTCAAGAAGGACGCAGGATTGATTGGTATGGACTTTGGATTGGACAAGTGTGTCAAGATTCTTCTGAAGAAAGGAAAGATTATTGTCGTTGTCGATGACCCTGAGCTTGTGGATATAAGTGTTATTAAACATCTTGGCACTGGAGAGACCTATATATACCTGGGCGTGCCTTAAAGCCGCATTCAGGACGTAACATCAGTGAGGGAGTCTTGTCGAAGTAGATACAGGCATCTTCTTCGGCAGATTTGTTCTTCAAATCTGTCGGCGTTAAACAAGGTATCTGCGACTAACATGCTTGCCGTCCCGGTTCTACTCTACTCGTTTGGGGTGGTTCAATGGACGAAGAACCAGCTTACGGCCCTTGATATCGCCACACGTAAGATCATGCATATGCATAAGAGCTTGCATATCAATTCGTCCGTTCCGCGTTTGCAAATCTCACTCCGTCAAGGTGGACGCGGACTTCTGAATCTCCAATGCAGGAAACACGAGATGATTGGCAAAGGAGCGTTCCTTTACATAACCACGAAGCTTTCGGATTCGCATTTAGCGACCCCAAATACACGGCAAACACGTAATTTTGTCCCCGTACAGTTGGTAATATTTTCGTGGGGTTGTCTGTTTGTTTTTTTCACAAAATAAAAAAAATGAGTTATAAAATATTCCTTTGGTGAGGATGCGTATTTGAATTATTTCGAATTTTCTACATAATAACCTCATTTTCAACCAAATATAAGTTGATTCGTTTTGCTGTGCTACTATCAACTGTTATTGCGATAACTCAAGCAGTTCTGGCGATAATCGCAAAAAACTTTGAACTCTATGGACATTTCAAATAATTTAAGTAAATTCAATTGGATTTACATATGACTCTAAATCGTGATTACTCGTTGAAAAAGGAGCATGAAACTTATTTACAAAACCGTTGGAAAGCCTATGGAATCCAGCGTTGAATAATTCCTAATATATATTTATTTGAATAATATATATAATAAATATATTTATTCAAATTATATTCAACCTTTTTAAGAGAATATACCACGTGAAAAGTTTTAAACCAAAATTCAAGTATTTCTTCAATTTTGTACCTCGACTTCAACTCGTGGCTTGACCTGGGAAAGTTGTAGCTAAAATCTGAACTTTATTTCACACAGTATTTGCACGGAGAGCTTCAACTACACGGAGAAAAATAGATATTCACGCAGACTATCTAGATATTACTAGTTAATATCTTAGCGATTTAACTATGGGACAGAGATCTAGATATTGAAGTAGAGCATCCATAGATATTAAAAATAAGATTTTAACTAAAAATATCCAAGATATTAAAGGGCAGAATCTAAGATATTCAAAAACTATTTTTTAATTGTGCAAAAATTACCTCTAAACCATGTCATTTTCTATAAAATCCAAAAGGCTTGTATATCGTAGTCCTCTGTTTTTAATCAGAGTATTCCTCAAGCTTTCGTCTTTTTTCATAATTATTCAATTTTCGTGTAGAACGGATAACACGCTGTTCAATGCTAACATTATAGATGCCTGTATCGCCGAGTCCTCATTTTCTTACGAAAATTATGATATTATGTCCAAAAACACTTAATCCATTTTTCACCAAAACTTTTAACGCAATATATATACAAAAAAACCACAACACACACGACGAATGCTCAAGATACAGACAAAGCGGGGTTAAAATCTTTTGTCGCCACGCCACACGTCAACGACATTGCTCCAATAAAATTTCAATTTTTTAATATCTTAGATATTAACTGTTAATATCACACATTTTATACATCCAATATAAACAGATATTACCCTTTAATATTTTGTATATTGAATAGAAGATATTAGATATTATGCCGTAATGTCTATATATTATGGTTAAATATCAAAGTTTTTAATATCTACTTCTCAATATCCATTTTTCTCCGTGTAGCTTTAACCGAAAGACCCTTGAAGATTGATGATTTTTATTGGGTACTATTTTATGTTGTCATTAGTCGAGGTATAAACTTCGAAAAATTCTTGCATTTCTTTTTAAACTTCTCACGTTGTATATTCTCTTCAGAATGTCAAAAACATCTGCATTAGGGGTCATTTGACGTGGAATTCCGTAAGATTTTAAATTGTTTTTTAAAAAAGTTTCTTGCTCCTTATTTTTGAAAGAGTAATTTGTTGTCCAACGGAAAAACCTAGTAAGTGAAATTTGCTAGTGTGACTATTTTTAGGCATAATTATATGGGAAAATAATCTCTATGGCAAATGTCACTTACTACGTTTCTTTGATAGTCAACAGTAATGCAGTTTCAAAGTCAGCAGTGATTTTTAATAGTATTCTCGCTATTCGTACGGACAATTTCTGACGGTGGTAAAATTCATGAGTATTCAAGAGAATTGAACAGAATTGAACCTTTGAAGTATGGACGTGTAACAGATTATTAATAATAAAAGTTGATAAAATTTATAATAATTCCTTACTTATTCCAATGTCCCTTCATATACTTGTATAAATTATACAAGACCTACTTTTTTATGTATTTAATTAGATATACATATATACAGCGGTCTGTGAGACCTCAGGTCCATGTTAGTGCAAAAATGAAATCACGTACATACTTAAAGCTTTAGAGAAATCTAATGAATTCTAAGAAAATCAAGCGGATGTCAGAAAATTTAAGACAGTTTAAGTAAAATTTGGTACATTTTAAGGAATGGAAGACAACTTGACTAAATTTCTGTCAAATTGTCAACTTAAAAAAAAATAAGGGTTTATATAATTGCAAACGGTCTGTGTTGAAAATGTAAAGTTTCATTAGTTTTTTAATACATTAAAAAAGGAAGAAGATGACATCACGCACGAAAAACTATACTTCGGTAAAGAATTTTTCCACTTTATGGGTATATAAATCATATTTTGTGAAATAGTGTAATTAATTAGGAATAAAAAGAAACAAAAAGACAAAACGATGCGAAAAACGAGCGTGCTCGTTTTACACGTGTTTTTGTTTCGCGACTTTGTATGCCAGTTCGACAGTTTATTATTATAAAATACGTAAATTTGACGTCGCAAAAAATTATCTTTCCAGTTCAAATTGTTTTTATTACATTAGAATGATTTAGTAACATCTGCTAGTTAGAATAACACCTTCACATCATGTCAACAATTATTGAAGCCTTGGCAGAGATAATGTTCAATCAACAAAAATATGTTTTGGTGAAATCTTAGTTCAAACTGTGAGAATTCGATATAAATTGGTATCTTATAAAGTTTGTTTAAAAACATATATTACCACATATAACTAAAAATCTTGAGGCAATATTGACTTGAGGTTAGAATAATTTAAAATATTATGTACAAAAGTACTATTTCTAATACAAATGTTTTAGGGATTACAGTAATAGTAAGGCTTGATTCTCTATTAATTAAAACGAAAGAAAAAGTCGCAATGCTTTTTTTAATTTGAAATTGATTCATCTATAAGGTTTAAATTTGCAAATGTTCATCATGCAGTATCTTCGAATTACTTCCATTTCTACGATTTAGTATTAAATTTCTTCAAATTAGAAATTTACGTGAAATGTTTTTTGAAATTTGATTTTTTCGACAATTTTACTTTTATTTTCAAATCTTCATGGAAAAGGCAATACAAACCCGGTTTTAAAGTTTAATGGCTGAATTTATTCGACTGAGACGGCAGTTTTAGGGAAAATATTTGCCATACTTCGTCAAAGTTAAAAGAGCTGCCAATTTCTGATTTCAAGTTAAGCGATCATGCTTTCATATAATGTTATAAGGTGTATCATACAAAATGAACATTTCATGGACATAATTTTAGTTAAGTCTTTGTTTTGCTCTGACATAAATATTTAGAAGGCTAATAAAGCTGCGTTTCATCAAATTGATTATTTGCATATCGACTTAATTGCTATATAGTCCAAACTTTATATTATTTCAAAATTATATGCAAATTCGTACATTTAACCTTGCACAAAAAAATCGTCAGATGCTTTTTTCTGCATTTTAATTTCTGTGGTACAGTGCATTTTTTAAACTACCTTTATTATCATGGGTTTCGTAATTTATTTGGAAAAGCATTGCTTTTATATAAAAATATTCTACAGAGAAATGGTATATTTCATAAAAATACAAGATTTCTTGAAAAATCATTATTTTTTGAAAAAATCTACCAAAAATGAAAATCACGCTGGTTTTTCATGATTTTGGGTCAAAAAACGAAGCAAATGTAGATCTCAATAAATGTAAGTTTTTTCTGAAAAAATGTTTTACGCGTAATCAATAATTTAAGAGTGACACTAGTTTTTACGATATAAAAATTTCCTTTAGTTTTTCTAATTTATGCAGAAAGGTGTTGATTTTTCATAATGGCACTTTTGTAACAGGTTTAAGAACCTTGAAAAGCCACAACTGTTTTGTGTCCTGGTTTTTTTCTGTACAATCAATAGTTTTCGAGAAAAAAAGATTTTAAGGTTAGAACGTTCTTGACTTTCGGTTCTTTTTTTTTTCTTGAGGATTGTTCAGAAAACAATTCCAAATAATAAATAAACACTTTTTATTTTATATAAATTTATAGAATACGTATGTGTTACTGAATATAATTTTTAACGAATAAAGGCAATTTGCCCAACAAGTGGCAAGTCACATGTCGGCATGTCACATTGCGGAATGTCACATTTGCGACTAGTGACATTTGTGACATGTCACAGTTGTGGCAAGTTACATTGCTGCATCATTCATTAAAAAAAGTTGAAGTCCGCAAAAAACTGTATAAAATTAGCGGTGTGACTTATGTTATTTCTGTGACAAATCCCAGTGGTGTCTTCTCGCCCCGCAAGGATCTTTTTATTTTCATCGTAAAAACTAGTGTCACTTTTATACTATTAAGTACATGAAAAGATGCTTTATAAAACAAATATGTAATTTCTTGAGATCTAAAATTTTTGTTGTGCAATATTTTTCTCTGCTATGCATATTTGTCAAGGTATAGTTCGTTTTTCGACCAAAATCATAAAAATTAGCGGGAATTTCATTTTTCGTTGGTTTCTCCGAAAAGCAATGATTTCATCGGACAATCTTATATTTTCATAAAATACACAATATTAAAAAATTAATCATGAAAACCATGAAAATAGAGGTAGTTTCAAAAATTCACTGTACCTCAGAAATTAAAATGCACAGAGGAGCCTCTGAGGCTTTTTCGTGCAAAGTTTGCATTAAGTCGATATGAAAATAGTAAATTTGATGAAAAGTAGTCTTTTTTAGTTTTCCAAATATTTATATCAGAGCAAAACAAAGACTTCACTAAAATTATTTCCATAAAAATTTTATTTAGTATATTATACCTCATAACTATATACAGAAGCGAGATATCTGACCTAGAATATTACAAACTGACATCTCTTTTAGCCCTATTTTTTAGTTTTTGACATACACGTATGATGAATAGTTTCCGTTAAACTTCTCTCGGAAACGAATGAATTTAGGCATTAAACTTTTAAATCGGTTATGAATTGCCTTTTTTGTGCTGGTTTGAAAAGAAAAGTACACAGGAAAAACACAAGATGAAGATTACATCGATTTCAGTTGAAAGATTCTCTGGAACCAATGGAAACTTTTCTATGCACTTCAACCGGGGCTTCGGTGGTTCGGAACCCACCTTAAGCTGTAGGTCCCCTCAGAAGAGGCTGGTTACGTACCAAGGTGTTGGCCCCATGTCGAGGGGACTAGCCTTGGGGTCGAAGTCGATTTTGAGAAGACTCGAAAATGAGTCAGCGACCTCTCCGCGCTAGAGGCACCTACGGGGGACTCTTGCGCTTGAGTCACCTATGGGGGACTGCTGCGCTTGAGGCACCTACAGGGATTCTTGCTCGGCGGTCGTTGGCCAATTTCGACTAATGAACACACGCATATACATACACTTGCATAACACACCGGCACAGTGCTTCGAATCTGTACATCTAACTGATGACCTCAGAGGGATCGCTCCGTCCACCCTAGCCTGCTAGGGAGGCTGCCGAATAGCAGAGTGGGTCAGGATCACTTTGCCTGATCAACAAAGAAAGACGTCATTTACTGTGCGATAGGTACGCCTAGCACCTGAGAGGTACAACCTCAGAACGTAGGTAACAACAAAACTCACAGAGATCCAAAAACACTCGGCAAGAGATGGCCGGATTAGGAGTACTGCCTTGAGAATAAACACGGGTGTGTCACAATAGGCTTCATAGCTTGAACGCCAACATTACAAACAAACTAACTAACTAATGCAAAGAAGATAAAAGCATGAATGAAATCAGTCTGGAAATCAGGACACCAGATATTCAAAAACATTGCACTTATCACATTTTCACTTTCAAAATAAGCACTTTTCGCGGTCGAATGAACATATATTTTTCGTGACTGAGAATAAAGCACTTGACACAGGTCGAAAACTCGCTATATCCACTATGATTTTAACCATAGTTCACAAGTTGTGAGGTAGGAATTCCCACCCTGACATTTTATTCATGTAACCATTTTTTAAATTAAAATTTGAAATATACTTTTACATTAGGATTGATTTTTAATTGCTAATATTCAAACTTAATTTTATGCTGAAATAAATTAAAGATACAACTTACTTATCATATTAGAAATCGTAATGCTTCAACCTCAAAATTAATTCGATTCCTATTTTTCGTTTTGTTCGAAAACAAACGATG
>CAKNWW010236699.1:0-13700 GCA_932074435.1 Andricus kollari | reverse complement strand
TATGTTCCAAAAATGATTTAGATACTATTTTCTCTCCTCTTCAGATAGTTCGAAAAAATCTGTCTGATTGTATGACTTATTAGAAAGATACGGAATTATACGCTGAAGTAAAGGAATTTCCTTCTTCATTTTAAATCAAATACAAATATAGACACTTTTATCTGAAGAACATGGAACATAACATATGGTCGTTTCGAAGCGCGACGATCAAATCGCGCGCCGTGAGCGCGCTCAAACTGTTGGGTATCTATTATGCGACGACCAGAAATGAGCATGGAGCGCAAGGATTACATGATTTCTAAAACAAATATCGAGCGCGAAGCGCGAGTGTCTTGATGAGAATGTGTTCCTTAAGGTCGATAGAACCTTAAGTAAATTAGTTCTTCTCTTTATGTAAAACTGAGATAATTAAACCAAAAACAGGTCATAACAATAGCGATCACACGAAGTGCGAAAACCTAGAGGAACCGAGCTTAAAGCGTCAAGCAAATGTGTCCGAGCGCGTAGCGCGAGGTGAATACATTATCGAGCGCGAAGCGCGAGATGAATACCTAATCGAGCGCGAAGCGCGAGATCCAACAGGTGCGCGCCCTAGGCGCGCTCAAACTTGCGAGCGAAGCGAGCCGCGCGCAGAGCGCGCGATGAGAATGTGCCCGCGATGCGGGCAGATTTTTTAACTTTTGTTTGTCATGGTTTTCAGTAGGCTCGTATAAAACATAAACTTTGAAAAGCAAACCCCGCATGCGGAACGTATTAGCTTTTCATGTTCCGCAAACGGTACACGCGCACGCGAGGCATATAAGCCCAGTAAAAAAAGTTGAATAGATATAACGCGAAAACGAATTCAGGTTAGGTTTGGTGTATTCGATTTGCTGTCATTATCGAATTGAACCTTTAAATTCAATTCTGCAATGCATTTTCCGCATTCGGCCACAAAAAGTTGTGCCAGCCTTCGTATTTGAACAGTGATTGTAGATACTGCACCTGCTTATCTTGCTTGTGAGAACAGCAAGAGAAGAAACGAGAGACAAGTGTCGAGAATGATGAAAGCAAGAGTTAGAGAAATAGCTGCAAAACGAAAAAGTAAAAATCGAAAGAATAATTTTTATTCAAATAGTTGCCTCAATTATTGTGACATGAATTTCGCAATTTTATTATGCTTAATAATAAAGGCATATGATATATAAGAAGAGGAACGACATAATTTTACGTGATAAAAAATTCGATTTATTCATGAAGAAAATTGTACGCGTTTGAGAAAGTCAAGAAATAAAAATGCGATCCGTGTAACATAAATTTTGTATGAAATACTGCACAAGATTTACATTATTAGTGATTGTTTTCATACAAGACAAAGTCTTTTTTCATACAAGTCATATTATCATGACTTGTCATGAAAACCTAGTTAATATGTACAAAACACACAAAACCACAGTTAATTCGAGAAAAACTATACCAAGATATAGTTCAACATATGATGAGGGTAGTTTATTTTTCACTTGTTCCTTTAGAAAGTCGTATTTTGTCTTGACAAAATGCTTGATAAATTCATGGATGGATTTTTCATATTCTCCGACTTGAAGTAATTACACAGTTCTTCCAGAAGTACAATCGGTAAAGTCCCACTTCAAAAATTCATCTTCAAAGAATCACGCAATTACATCAAATTTATTTACTAGCTGTATCCATTCTGACAGGTTTAAAGATAACCCTCGTGAACAATTACGAAGTAATCGTATAATTCGTTCAAAGTGGCCATCGGATTTGATTTCCAAACCAACAAAGAGTTTTTTTTAAAGCAAATTTGTTTAATTCGTATGCCGTTGACAGAATAAGATGATGCGGACGTGAATTTTTCACTTTTTTGACAACTTCAGTTTCAGAAGATTTTTCCTCGTCCATTACATTTCGGTTTTTTACAACATTTTGTTGTTGTCAAACGTTTTTTAAAGAAGATTCACTAGAATCTTGATCATCGCTGCTACTTATTCTTAACACTTGAGTTTGAGACTCAGACATTGTATAGTTTAGAAATAAGGTGTATAGTACAACTGAAACATATATTAGATTACCTCGAGTTTTTATAAATAAGCGCCCCTCTCCTCCTCTCTTCACAGAACGAAAACTAGACTAGTGGAGGGGATTGGGGCCTAACTTCACGAATGTGGATCTAATATTTTTTCTTAAGAAAGCATCAAAACATTTTTTTTTTACAATTTTTTTATTCTTATTTTAATTTATTTTTGAAAAAATGTTATTGTTCAAATGAATATCTTTTTTTACACTAGAGTATACTCTGCATCCAATTTTTCTTTCGACTCATACTTCTCTCTCTCTCTGTCTCCCTCCCACGCACATACATGGACAGACTCTTTTCCCTCTAACAGATACTCCGTTGGTGTGTATGTATGTGGTTCGAGTAGTGCCTACCAATTCTGTAAATGTTGGATAATGTTACAATACGTTAGAAGAGAAGTAAAAATGTTTGTTTCCTTGTTTTTTCTAAGTCCTTCTATCTCGTTAACCTCTTTCACACCTTTATCTCAGTTTTTGTAATAGGTGAGTGAGGAAGTGAGAAAGAGCAACTGTATACGTACAATAGAAAACCTAAGTCTATAAATGGAAGGATCTTATCTCAAAAGTTTTCAGTTGTTTTCAAACCTTCATGATGGACGCACTTACTATCATTCTTTAGATTCTTCATGAAGTCTTTTTCATTCTTGATTTTCCTGAAGTTTCCGTAAAAAATATAATTTCATACGTGCGCGTGTTAGTGGGATTTCGGGGGATTAATCTCCTCCGACCGATCCCGATTAGGGACGAGCATCGAGAGGAGCAAGTGCGAACAACATTACAACTGTTAGCAGGAGAAATAAACAGTTCAAGTGACACTGACGGTGATGATAATGATGATTATGGTTGGGACCAAGTGTTATGTGAATATCACTGAGACTTACGAAAGTGTAGTTGAAAGGATGTGCGACTATATTCATACAGTGGCATATGTTATCACGGCAGTTCTCAGCCAAAATTTCTTGTCACATAGGGAATATGTCAACTTTGTTAAATCTTAAGTGCTGGGATTTTGTGGTGCAATGAAATTACAGAAAATGCCACAGGTGTGTGGTTGTAAAGTGGGATCTCTGAACATATTGATTCGCGAGATGGGATTGCATTCCATGGCGAATATTTTAAATCATTAACGACCAAGAACTACCATTTTTTAACTTATGTTCAAGCCTCATCCTCATGACTAAAAAATGTAAATTTCCAAACGAAAACAATGTATCCTTGTATTTTTGGGTATGCTCTTCAAGAATCCGTGGTCATAATGGAGTTTGGTCCAGTAGGAAATCCAATATGGCGCCAAATTTGGAGAAAAGTATACAAAAATCGGACATTTTTTTCATAACTTTTTTTCGAGCCAAAAGAGTATCGGGACTCGATCCTAACCATGATCAACGGTGATCAGAAGAGTTGAGCTTCAAGAAAAAACTTGTCTCACCGATCTCGAATGGTCATCCTCTTCGCAAAATGGCGGATCCATACTCTTCGCAAAATGGCGCATCCGAAATGGCATACATTAAATTTTGAAAACTCTACGCTTTTCGTACAACTCTGTACTCGGGGGTTTTCGGGGTCGCTGATTATGAATTTGACATCAAATTTTTGAAATTGAAAATGGCGGATCCAATATGGCGGACATGCAATTTTGGAAACTCTACGATTTTCGCAAAACTCTGTACTCGGGGGTTTTCGGGGTCGCTGATTATTAATTTGCCATCGAATTTTCGACATTCAAAATGGCGGACCTAATATGGCGGACATGAAATTTTGGAAACTATCAGATTTTCGCACAACTCTGAACTCGGGGGTTTTCGGGGTCGCTGAATATAAATTTGACATCGAATTTTTCAAATTCAAAATGGCGGATCCAGTATGGCATCCACCGCGTACTCCACATCAGTAGGAACAGAGCGTCTTTTGGGTTTTCATTTGCTCTGCATCAAAACAAATAAATAGCTCCCCAGGCAACGTCGGGTCGTATGTATCAGATCTTCATTTGTTTCTTGCAATATATTCAGATCGAGTTGTAAAAGACACTGTCTACATTCCGTTGTGAATTGATTGGACGATTTTGAATACCAAGTTCCTGGAAGATTCAGTTATTTATTTTTACTACCATCACCATGTCGTAAATACAATGCAAAATAAATTCTGTTCCTACCTATGTGGAGTACGCGGTGGATGCCATATTGGATCCGCTATATGAAATCCTATATGAAATCCAGTTTGAAATCAGTAATCAGCGACCCCGAAAACCCTCGAGTACAGAGTTGTGCGAAAATCTTGAGTCTCCAAAATTTCATGTCCTCCATATTGGGTCCGCCATTTTTAATTTAAAAAATTTGATGTGAAATTCATAATCAGCGACCCCGAAACCCCCCGAGTACAGAGTTGTTTGAAAATCGTAGAGTTTCCAAAATTTCATGTCCGCCATATTGGGTCCGCCATTTCGAATTTCAAAAATTCGATTTCAAATTCATAATAAGCGACCCCGAAAACCACCAAGTACAGAGTTGTGCAAAAATCGTAGAGTTTTCAAAATTTCATGTCCGCCATATTGCATGCGCCATTTTGTGAAGGGTATAGATCCGCCATTTTGCGAAGAGTATGGCTATTCGAGATAGGTGAGACAAGGTTTTTTCTTGCAGTTCAACTATTTCGATCACCGTTGATCATAGTTAGGATCGAGTCCCAATATTTTTTTGGCTCGAAAAAAAAGTATGAAAAAAAAATGTCCGATTTTCTGGTACTTTTCTCCAATATGGCGCCAATATTGGATTTCTTATTGGAACAAACTCCATTCTGACCACGGATTCTTGAAGAGCATACCCAAAACTACAAGGAAACTTGGTTTTCGTTTGAAAATTTCTCTTGTTCAGTCATGAGAATGAGGCTTGAACATAAGTTTAAAAATTGTAGTTCTTGGTCGTTAATGGGTTAAACAATGACTATGAGAATGCTCTAGCTGACTTCGACGTACCACCACGTAAGTACATTTAAAAAATAACTTATTTCCGTTATTTACTGTTTTTTATTTAACAAGAATACATTCTACGATTAAAACTATAAGCAAATTTAGGTCTTAACAGAATCTTCAAGTGAAATATTTTTAATTTTGTAAAAAAATGTTATGAAAAAAATTTGTTAAAAGAAAATTTTGAAAAGAAAGTTTGAAAAACAACCAAGAAATTTAAATATTAAAGAACAAAAAAAAATTTTGAAACAAATATTTTTGAAAAAATATGGTTGAAAACAGAATTTGGAAAAAAAATTTTTGAAGAAAAATTGTTTGAAAAACGGTTTAAAAAAAACTGAATTATATCTCTAAATATTTTATGATAACCTAAATAGCTTGAATGATAAATAGTAAATATAATAATGAACTGGTAATAGTAAATGGTTAATAATAAATAATAAACAGTAAAAAGTAATTAACGAATAATAAATAACAATAATTAAATAATACAAAAAAAATAAACAGTAAATAGTAAATAATAAATTACATATAATAAATCATTTGAATTCAAAATAAATAATAAATTATGAGTAATGAATAATAAATAATAAACAGTAAATAGTTAATAAGAAATAATGACTAATAAACAATAAACAATAAATAGTAAATAATAAATAATTTAAATACAAAATAATTAATAAAGTATGAATAATAAATAATAAATAGAGGATAATAAATAAATAATCAAAATGGTTATTTTCCTTCTATTTTCGGCTTTAATTAATTCGTTCTAATTAACTTTTTGATTTATAACAGAGGTTAATATAACTGTTGCCAATCCGTCAGCAATGGAAGTGGAGGAGGAGGATGAGGCACCGCGAGAAAGAACACCAATTTTTCCTATTATGAGAAGGAGGAATACTCGGATCTACATTTCTAAACTTCGAGGCAGGACCAAGTGGCAAAAATTTAAATAATGGCATGTGAACATTACTTGGTTCATTTTTAATTATATTTAAAATAAACAATAGTATTTATTTTCTCTCCCGTCCAAAGTTTCAATTTATATTATTTTATAAAATATTATTTTTCTAGTTCGAGATACAACAGTCGCGTCAATGGCAGTGGATCGGGAGACAGTTGCCGGTATGCTCCGTATAGGCGAGAAGGCTATGGATGTCCAGGATGCCCTGGATGCATTGGATGCGTTGGCAGTGGAGGATATACAAATAGGTCAGGTTAGAAATATGAACCTAGAAACACCCCCGCATGGTAGCAAATTGATAATTTTAGAGTATCGTGGTAATAAATGCCCGTTATTCAGATTTAACACGCGTGAGTTAACTTATAAAATAAGAATTCCTGACGAGAGCGCGTGTTCTGTCGATTAGCTCGAAAACGTTTTTAAGGACCTGTACGTGTACTTCGTGAAAACCTATCCTCCGACTGATAAAATTCGAATCAAATTTTATGCGCATGTTTTGACTCAAGGCGCGGCAGGTCACGCTCTCCGCTATGTGAAGGATCTGAGCTTTAAAGTTATATGGGACATGGTTTTTTGTATTACACAGAGCGCGGAAGAATTTACGTTAGATTACACTTTTCGCATCGTGTTAAATCACGCGGAAATGCCGGTTGAAACAAGTCATGCCGATTTAACGCATAATAATATCGGGAAAAAATCCATGTGTACCCAAGTGCGAATAGCCAAAGCTGAAAATACGTAACAATATTGGCCCAATCACGGCAGCCAACAGTCGGCTATTGTTATTGGGCCAATCTCTGTGTTTGAATCGGCCAAGTTCTGGGTCACCGACGGTGGTCTTTGTCGGCTTTTCAAGTTTACCTTGCTTCAGCCGAAGCTTGGCCCAGTATCGGCACTATACTAAGCCGATTGTCACATTTATTACGGCATCCCGTTTCGAAAGTAGAAAAGCTAGAGGCCGGCCCATCGACGGCATATTACTGGGACAAGTGTCACTTTTACTACGGCAAATCATTCTGCGTCTTAGAAAACCAGAGTTCGGCACAGTATCGTCTCATTTCCGTGCCGAATATCTTATCTTCTCCGGCAAATCATATGTTCAGAAGAAAAGCCAGATTCTGGCCCAGCAATGACCCATTACTAGTTCTGAATTCTTATTTACTCTGACAAAGCATTTTTTAAGTGGAGAAGCCGGAGTCCGGCCAGCGACGCCATATTACAGGGCCAAGTGTCAGTTTTACTACGGCAAATCATTCTGAATCTTAGAAAACCAGAGTTCGGCAAAGCATCGGCTCATTGCCGTGCTAAATATCCCAAGTGCGAATTGCCGGAATTGAACACACGGCCCATACTCGGTTCAATTTCGGCAGCCAAAGATCGGCTAATGTTATATGGGCCAATATCGGCATTTTAATCGGCCCAGTGTTGTGCCCGTACTGGCTGCCTATATTGGATATTCAAATTTGTTGATCTACCGCCGATGCTTGGCCCAGTGATGGAAAATTACTGGACCAAGTATCACTTTTATCACGGCAAAGCATGTTTTATGAGAAAAAGCCAGATATCGGCCCAGACGCGGCGCATTACTGTTCCAAACCTCGTCTTTATTCTCGAAAAACATGTTTTAATAGAAAAAGGCGGAGTATGGCCCAGTGATGGCACTTTATTGGGCCAAGTATTACTTTTACTAAAGCAAACCATGTTTTATGAGGAAAAGCCAGAGTTTGACCCGGACTCGGTACACTGCTGTTCCGAATTTCGTCTTTACTCTGGCAAAACATGTTTAAACAGGAAAAGCCGGAGTCTGGCCCAGTGATGGCACATTACTGGGCCAAGTGTTACTTTTACAACGGCAAAGCATGTTTATGAGGAAAAACCAGAGATCGGCCCAGACGCGGCGCATTACAGTTCCAAACTTCGTCTTCACTCTGGCAAAACATATTTTAATAGGAAAAGCCTGAGTATGGCCCAGTGATGGCACATTACTGGATTAAGTGTTACTTTTACAACGGCAAAGCATGTTTATGAGGAAAAGCCAGAGATCGGCCCAGACTCGACGCACTGCTGTTCCAAACTTCTTCTTTACTTTGGCTAAACATGTTTCAATAGGAAAAGCCGGATTCTGGCCCAGCAAAGGCGCACCACTGGGCCCAGTGTTACTTTTACTGCGGGTGTAAATTTACACACTCCGCCCGAGTTCACCACCGGCGTAGTACTGGCCCAGTACTGGTCACCAGTACAGATAATCGGCCATTCGCCCAGTACTGGCTAACGGCTCGCTCCACGATCGGCGCAGTACTACGCCGAGAGTATAAATATTTCAGTATTTTTAACAATACGTTTAAAAATATGCTTCACGTCAAAAACACCTAAAAACCAAACCTTACACGCGAAAAAAAAGAAATATTATATGAAGAAAAATTGTTACCGATATAAATTATTTATTTAAAAATTATTTTATTTGATATTTCTATTAACGGTTCGTATATTTTACATTTAAATAACGTCGTATAATAATAAATATTTAATTAGAAAAAGAAAGTTTAAAATTTTTTTGTCTTAACTTTTTTTAGCTGTACCTTATGAAGATGGCTTTTTCATAGAGTTTCAACTCGTAGCTTTAGCGCAATGGTTAAGACTCTCGACTGCTAGGCGATAGATTTAGGTATAGATGTAGGTTCGATACCCCGAAGCGTTGGAAATTTTATTCGTAATATAATATTTCAAAATGTAATATATGTATTCACTCTACACCAGGATGATATGTAGTTGTATATAGATGCGTCCTAAAAACAATTCAATGATTTTTTATTATTTTTTAAATTAACTTCTGTGATGGCGGCCAGAGTATGGGCCAGAATTGGCCGCCAAGCGCCTACCGGAGTTATCATTCCAGCAATAGCACGATATTGGCAGCCGAGATCGGGCCGATATCAGTACCCATTTCTGAGCCTATAATGGCAGCCATTAATGCATAAGTGATGGCGGCCAGAGTCTGGGCCAGAACTAGCCGCCAAGTACATACCGGAGTTATCATTCCAGCAATGGCACGATATTGGCAGCCGATCTTCGGCAAAAATTTTGCCTATACTGGGCCAGTGCTGGGCCGTATCTAACTTCGCACTTGTGTACGAACGTTGAGGTGGACAATTTGTGTTTTCCGCCAGCCATATTTGTTGGACGAGTGTATGGGGAACGCGTGCAGAGCAACGTTAGTGATTATAAAAACAAATGGGACGGAATATGGAAAAAACAGCTGGTCGTCAGAAACGTGCGATCGAAGAGCTAGTGCGAACAGCTGGAGTCACAATTTCACCGGAAGGTTGCGGTATAGAGGAGATAACCCTTTTGCAACGCTATCTCGCGCGGTACCACATAGCTCTTGTGATTTTGGAAGTCGACACTTTTGCCAAAGGTAGTGTACCACCCTTTTTCAATGGTAAAAATATGATTAATGAGACCGGCGGGGTGGTCCAAACCATTATTCATATTTCATACTATAGAAAGAGGGAGTCATTACGATGTCATTTTAAATTTGAAAGGAGCATGTTCAAATCGGTTATTTTGCCTCGAGTGCAATAAAGGGTACCGATATAACAGTGAGCACAAGTGTGTAGACAAGTGTGCAGACAAGTGTCTTGTATCTTATAAAACACCGCCCTGTATATTAAATAATAATAATAATAACATGTAAGACCATGTAGAACCATACAAAAAATGTGTGAACTATTTGCTGAAATTTTATAACCAAGCCTGCTTTGATCAACATCTTCGGCCAGCCTGATTTTATAAATTTAAAAGCGTATGTCGTGTTGAAAAAAAATTTGCCCGGGCTCTTCCAAATTAACAAATATTGTAAAATTCAAAGACCACAAGTGTTGTTTTTCATTTTGCTATAGTTGTAGAGAGATTCGGGAGTTCAATCATACATGCTATATACGACCTATTAAATCAAGAATAAATGCCGACGACCTCGTGATTTTTCTATATTATGACCTCGAGACACAACAGGATAAAACACATAAAGGTGACGAGACTAAAAATGTCCACATACCAAATTTATGTGTAGTACATCAAGTGTGTACGTTCTGTCTCGGGAAGAAAGACATAACAAAATCCTGTGAGCACTGCGGTATTCGCGAATACTTGTTTAAAGGGAAAAAATGTATTGCTGATTTTCTAGATTTTGCCCTCAGTCCTATAAAAAAGTTCAAGAAAATGATCTGCATTGCACATAACGCAAAAAGTTTTGACTCTCAATTTATTCTTAAACATCTGTTTGAGAATAATAACTGCCCATGGAAAGAACCTAGTGTTATATTAAATGGCTAGAAAATTCTTTGCTTGGATGTTAAAAAAACGCGTTTTATCGCCAGCCTGAATCATACACAGATGGCGTTGAGTACTCTACCTACAGCGTTTGGTCTGACAGGTGTGGGGGGAAATGAGGTGTATTCCTCCATTTATTCAATATTCCAGAAAATCAAAACTATGTTAATAATGTTATATTATAAAATTTTTTTAAAGTGGTATGAGGGAAAAAATTCCGAACCCAATTATCGCTTTGATTTTCAGAAGGAATTAGTTGATTATTGTAAGAACGATGTCGACATTCTGCGACGCGCTTGTCTCGTCTTTCAAAAGAAATTTTTAGATGCTGGAAATGTAGTGGATGGGTTTTATGAATTAAACGGAGTGGGTCATTGTTTACAATTTCACGGTTGCTTTTGGCATGAGTGTTTACATTGCTATCTCGATAACCGTGACACCAAGCTAAACATCTCCGATGAGACTCTAAAAGCCCGCTACGAAAGAACGCTCGCGCAAACTGTTAAGATGAGGCGAAATGTTCACCTGGTCACAGAGATGTGGGAGTGTGATTTTAATTAATTGAAAAAAACGGATGTAGGATTACAAAATATCATTAAAAATCACCCTCTTGTTGTTAAGGAGCCCTTGAATCCGCGAGCCGAGTTTTTCGGGAGGCGCACTGGGAACACCCGATGTTACTATAAGATAAAGGAGGGTGAGAACATGCGGTATCTTAATGTTCGTTCTTTATATCCAAAAGTTGTAAAATCAGGAAAGTTTCCTGTTGGTCATCCAGATGTATATATCGGAGTTGATTGTAAAATATTAACAGAACTCGACAGTACGGATATAAACAATACGTTCACTCTCTGTCTCTAATGTTGCGAAAAGCTTGAAAAAGGTGATTGTCCACACGCTTTATCCCAAACCCATATTGTGAAGACACGAGATGAATTACTCAAGCGTGCAGCTAATCCGGAGATTGAGATCAATAATACAGTTCCGGCAAATAACACAGCCCTGTATATAGCGTACCATTGTAGGAAAATACTCGTACATCTTCGCACATACATCAAACGTTGTAATTGCGGCATATACAACAGCCCAAGCGCGATTAATATTTTATGAGTATCTTTCTAAACTGGGTAACCGCGCTCTGTATCACGATACAGATTCAGTCATGTTCATCGAACGTAATACTACAGAAGATTATATTCCACCGGTTGGTAAATTTTTAGGCGACTGGACGGATGAACTTGAAGTTTACGGGGTTGGTAGTTTTATTCGAGAATTTTTTTCTGGGGGGGGGGGGGCAAAGTTTTACGCCTGCATAGTAGCTTCACCTGACGGCACTGTGCATGAGGTATGTAAGGTCAAGGGTATCACTTTAAATTATAAAAATTCACGCCTTGTAAACTTTGAGTCATCCGTAAACTTGTCCTGGAAAATGCCGAACCGATCAGTTTAAATTATCGAGCCATTCGAAGGACACCGCTTCACGATGTCATTACAAAATCCGAAAGTAAGCTCTGCAAAGTTTTCAAATTGAAACGGAGACAAGTTGATAACCACGACTCTCTACCACATGGGTTTAAAAGAGTAAGATTATCAGACTGAATACTCTCACCATGCGAGGGTTTTCTAGTTTAAATCTACTCTGGTCCACCTTCTTTTTTTAAAAAGAAAAAGTACGTGGATGCACTTATAAATGTAAGAATTTTACGTTTTATAATTTTTACAACATACTTATATAATTGATTTTGTTACAGCTAATGAATCCAGCATCCTTTTATCTGGGGATGAGGGTTCTGAAATGAGCACCTCTGATTCATCCTTTCCGTGTGCTCAACCTTCGCTTAAAAAGGTTGGGGTATAATTTGACCCCCGCACATTCCCGCCCGATAGCTTCTAGTTCACCGCTGGAAGTTATCGAGAATGAGTCTGATGAAGCCGATGATCCCTACGATGAGGGTCACTACAGCGATTGTGAGACTAATGAGGATTAGGATGAACTGTCTGTGATCTTAAATATAATTATCTGTAGCCTGGGTCATTTGTGTGTACGTGTATGTGTCACTATTAAATGAACATTAAATTTTGTTTATTCAAATTATTCAATTTAAAGCATTACTTGTCTAGTTAAAATATTAGAAATCGTTCGAGTATCTTTTTCTGTGGGAAAACCCTAACATTATTACGTCAGAGCACCCGGAACGCTCCAGATGGAAATATCGTATCTCCACTCCTCCACCTTTTCCATTTTCACGTTTGGGGACTCCATGTGTGAACGTCACTAGACCCAGATTCTCCCAGACGAGGGTGATGCGAATGTGTTCGTTAAATCCGCAAGAGCTTTAACAAAAGAGAATTCTCAAGCACCGAATTACAGTTTTTGATGCTTTGACCTTTAACTTTAAAAAGTATGTGCACAAATATGAGGGAAATATAAAAACCGAGCGCGAAGCGCGAGAACTAAAAGTCGCACTCTCTACCCAGATAACACAATGCCTACACAGTGCGAGCATTATGGGTCGCACGCGTGCGGATAAGGCCGCATTACGTGAGTTCGTATCACCACGCAGATGTGTCTTCCATGTGATCGCATATGTCTCGCACGGCGTGCGAGTAAAATTATTTTTACATTACGTTGCAGAAATGAAAATGATAACTCAATAAATACCATTTGAACTTGGCCCTGAATCATTAATAATAACAATAATATGATTTTTCGAGTCAAGTTCAAATGCTCTTTACAGAGTTTTCATTCCAATGTCCTAGTGTGAACAATATAATTGAGGTTATATTATAATTTGTTGATATACTTACCTCAGAAATAAAGCGAACAGGGAGTGGAATAATATCACTGGAATTTCTTCTATCAATTAAATTTTTGAAATTTTCCAGAAATATCCGTTGGTATAGAGTGCTAAGAAAACTTATTGAGTATAACTACAGCACAATTAAAAACCAAGAAACCGCGACGTTGCCCGCCATCAGTAAACTACCAGGGGCCTATTTCATAAAAATTACAAGTTCACAAGTTACAAGTTACTATATTACTAGCTTGTAATTACAAGTTCTTGTATTTTGTGTTTCACAAGAGTTTTCCGTCCACTTGTATATCATTAAGCTATTTCCCTTTCGGCGAGCCTCTAGGGGTAAGCGTGACACTACCCGATTCGGGTAGTGTTTTTTAGGTGGATAGTTTCTTGTAGTAAATAACTACAAGTGTGGGCTCACCACACCCACGACCGCCAACAGCAACGCAGTAGTATCAGACGGTCACCCATCCAAGTACTAACCGCGCCCAACACTGCTTAACTTCAGTGATCTAACGGGAACTGGTGCTTCCAGCGTGGTATGGCCGTTGGCCAATTACTT
>CAKNWW010236644.1:1541-14910 GCA_932074435.1 Andricus kollari | reverse complement strand
ACTTATACCATATACGATCGTGAGAAAGGAAACTATATATCTACAAGTTTATATACATGACTGCGTGAAATGTGAAACATTTACGCAGATATTAATTACGACTAGTAAACAGAAAATACATTGTTTTCTGCTAAGTGATAAAAAGTTATATACATATATATTGTATATAGCTTTTCAATCATATTGGATTTCTCACTCTTACATCTTTTTTATTATCTACTTTTTAAACTTTTTATTTTATAATGGTCTCACATGGACATGTATCCCAGAATTCATAAGCAAATTCAGTAAAAAGCAATAATTATTAATTTAATTTATATTATTTAAAAAAACGACCTATTGAATTGCTGTTTTAAAATAGCACTTAAATGTCTTTGAAAAAAATGTATGTACTACCAAACAATCTTCGATTATTTTCTAACAATAACTTTAAAAAAGTAAAAAATGTAAAATTGGTTAAAATGCTGCGGTTTGATATATTTTTCTTTTTAAAAACGAAATTTTTGAGAATTTTTTTCTGCCAAATTGCCAGTTTTTTATTAATTTTGTGAAATTAAAAAGTGTTTTTTAATTAAATGTTTTTGTTATGTTCATTTTGAGTTAAGAAAAACCAAAACTATCAAACCTTAATTTCGAGAAACTGTAAGTTCTGGTTTCATTTTAAAGTAAAAATAAAAGACCTATTTGAAACCTTATATTCGAATCCAGCCATTACTAATCAACTTTAATTTTGTGAAAATTCGAAATTTATATTAATAATTGAAACGATTTTGTATTTGGAAGCTCCTAAATATTTAAATTCTAAAAGTCTTTGGAATACAAATTTTTAAGAGCCTGCAAATACAAAATCGTTTCAATTTGAATGTATTCAATCTCAAGACTGCAATAATGGTAATACGTTGATGGAATTAAGAAAAAATGGAAATATGCGCTGTTTTTGCAGTAGCTTCTTCAAAAATTGACAAATAAACTTCATTCTAGGATAATTTTACAGAGAATTTTGATAGCTTTTAACCTACTTAAGAACAAAAATCTGCCCACTGCAATCTCTTATCAAGTCTATTTCACAATCTTTGCACTCTTGGCAGAAAAAGAATCCTTTTCTAAAAAGCCATCAAACTTGTTTTAGCATTTAAACAAAAAAGAATTCTTAATCCAATTTCAAAACTCTAAAATTTGAAAGACATCAAATTCGAAAAGCATCATAATCCATTAAGGTACTTGCTGGCCAAAAATAGTTTTTTTTTTTTGTTACACCTATCTCGAAAGTGAGGACTTCGATGCCTCTAAGTGATACGCAAAGTACATCAATCCAGCAGAATGTGCAAGAATAATAATGGCGCATGCGCACTTTCAAGTACAATTTTGCGAATCAACGCAACTGACGCGCATAAGCATTTTAGAGATAATAAGTAACTTTACGCACCGGAAAAAAAAATGCTATGAAATCTTTCAAAAAATTATACACAAATTCGCCCGAATCTATATCACAAATAGCTATTCTATGATTTTAAGAATCCAAATAATATTACAGTACAAGTCCGATAAGTTGCCGTCCGATAAGTGTACACTCCCCTTAAAACGTCATCACACGCACGGCACGCACACTAATTGCGGTTCTCCCACTACGTGTGCTATTTTGCTTATGATTTGCGCATCATTCTTACGCATGCGCGCACCTAGTATCGTGCTACTGGAAGGGGCATCCGATAAGTCCGCAATTCCTGGAATTTTCCACCCCTACAGCCCCGAAATGAGAAACTTATCGGACTTCTACTGTACTGATGATGCCGATAAAAATAAAAACATTATTTTTATTGAAAAAATGTTAAAACATTTTTTAACAAATAACTATTTTCAAAGATTATTGACAATAAAACCATGATTGATTAAATTTCAACCATTTTTAAACAATTGGTAAGAAACGACATTAAGAATAAATTCAATTACAAAAACTATTGTTAAAATAATTATTGCTCGTAAATCTCACACTTTTTTCATAAAAAAGAATGTTTTTGCTTCATCGCACATAACTGATAATATATCATTTCAATTCTTAAAATCCTAGAAAACTTTTTTTTCCAGCTATCTATCTATTCAACAACCGTAAGAATCTAAAAATTCCTTATAGAATTCTCGACCCTATCCTGCTTTTTTTATCTAGGTATGGAAAAAACTTGCCCAACACCTACGCTTCACTTCCACAATCAACTTTCTTCCTATCTTATGCACTCTGCTCCCACATTGCTCACCGGACCCCTCTCTCAAATCACACAAGTGCAGAAAGCCGGTAAAGCATCTCGTTTGTGATGACACACAAACGCACACAAGCATATGTGTTTTAAGTTGATACGAGTGGGAGGACTGCCAAGAACTCACAACTGCCGCAGGCACTCCACCGAGAGGGAAGGTCTGTGTCAGTGTCGTGAGCTGAGATTCGCACTGAAAGGGAAATAAACAAAGTTCGTAAACTCAGTAGTCGGTTTAGTGTAGGTACCAGTCGACCAGAAAATACGACGACGAACTCAGTGTACTTTGTTAAGTCAATTCAATATTCTAGTGCCAGTCAGCGAAGAAGCTGAAGATTGAGAAAATAGTGCAGTGATTCTTCAATGCCGCTGGAGCTGCTTCTCAAGATATATCTCAAGAAGGATCACAAATAAAGGTATAACAGTCGGCGGGATGATTGCCAAGATTGCTTGAGCTAATCGGTAATGAGAGGGTATACATCTTATGCTGCTGAGCATCAAAGAACAGTGTCTTGAAAGCTTTAGTTCTGTACAAAGAAGAAAAGCTTGAGGAAACTGAAGAAACTTAAGAAGTTTGTGGGCCTTGAAGAGGTCTTTAATCTTCATTTGGGTCGAAAAAGCTCCCACTTTGAAAGACAATGAGAAAATACTTTCTGCTGATGGTCCTTTGGTTTGGGATCCCTGGACTTTTGTTCCAGGATTTTGGAGGACCACAAGAAAGATCTAGAATTCAGTGTCCTCATAAATGTAGTTGTTTACTGGATACGGTCAGATGTACTCTTCAAAAGCTGACGAGGGTGCCTCAGATTCCAGATGATACTGCAGTTCTGTAAGTTGAACGTTTTTAGTTAACAATGATATTGTTAGTTAATAAGGAATCCTATCTTTTACTATCAAACTTTAATATTTCATATAAAATAAACCAATTTTGAATGGTTAATCGATTTAAAGAGGAAAAATTCGGAATGTTTATCCCATTGTAATTTTAATATTACATACGTCTTCCTGAAATTTGTTTTCTAAGAAGTACATTTTCATAAGCTGAAAACTGGCTATTTGAAACAAGCTCATCAATGGATTAAAAAAATTCTCAATTTTTTTAGAATTCGATGTCCCAGAAATGACATTTTTCTTATTATTTAAACCAAAAATTAAATTTCTTAATGGCGGTAAAATTGTTCATCTATTTCATCGTCATTGGAATTTGAATTAAATTTATTCACAATAGGTTCAGGCTCAAACTGTGTTTAAATTTGAAATTATCCAAATCCTATGGTGCTCAAATTTTGGTATCAGTCGTTACAATTTAATTTACTTGAATTTGAGTGCGTTTCAATTTGGTATCTTTAAAGTTACATTACAAATCATCAAACAACAAAAACTTCAAAGTTTAAAGGCACAGGAATTTTAGTTCATTAAATATTTAAAATATTAAAAAATAATAAATTTGAAAGATTTGGAATTGGTTATCTTAGCTTAAGTATAATATCTTTGGCTTAAGTCTTTTATGCAATTTAATCGAAAAATAATTAACCACCCAGTGGGCAACATCATCGAACTTTAATGAATGAAAGCTGATTTTTGTTTAAAAATGCTGGTCAATTTTTTCATATCTATTTAAAAAAATTAGAAGTAGCTTGGAAATATTTAAAAACAAATTTAAAAAACTGTGGAAATGGTTTTGATTTTATTTGAACTTATAATTATTCTTTTTAGTAAACCAAAATTATTTCTACAATCATTTCAATACGAAGGCCCAGATTTATTCAATACTTTGAAATCATATTTTTAACCAAAATTTTTCGAATTTTTCCAAATTAAAAATGATTTTAAATTAGAACTTTCAAGGTTCATAAAGAAGATCTAGATGATAAGTTGAAACCCTAAATTTTATTTTCAAAAAACAATACCATTTCTACAGTTTTTTAATTTATGTTTTTATTTTTTAAACGTGCATGGAAAAAATTGATGAACTTCTACAATAAAAATTCCTGGGGGTGAGAAATGCATTATAATATAATATTAACCTTTCACTTACTTTGATAATAATAATAATAACTGAATTAATCTTGATAAATAAAAGCTCTATTTGAAAGAAAAGTGGCCTATTTAAATCCAATGACTTTTGTATTTTGAATTTTTTTCAAATTATATAAAAATACAACCATAATAAAAGTGGTATGATTTTAACCAAGAAAATAATTTATGTATTACATTTTTTGTTACAAAAAGGAAATATTTTTTGGAATCCAAATTGTATATAAGATAGATTTAACTCTATATTGAATGCTTTTATAAGCTTTTAACATATGTATCTATAAAGTATAAGATATTCTTTTCCCATTCTTATTTCTTTTTGGTACTCCTTTACTGTTAACAAATCTTTAAATAATTTCTGATAGAAATGAAAATGAATATAAAAAAAACTGTATGCTATGACACTATAAATTTATGATCATTTCCAGTATTTTTATTCCCAATAATAAAAATCTCATTTCTTTAAAACGCAACTCGAATGTTTTTCCATTTTCTTCATTGTTCCTATATAAGAATAGGAAGAAAAAAGTCAAGCTCGAGTCTAAACAAAATGTATAATCAATTTCTACAGGTCTTATTATAAACCCGCTGTCAGCAAATTCACAGAATTACGTGGAATCTATAAACGCGACTTGAGAGTTACCATCTGAGACGTGACTCAAACCAGTCAAATGTTTTGAAATAGGCGTCAATTTTAATTCGCTTAACACGTTCAAGATCATTGCCGAGTCAAATTGCTGCATCTGTTTCTTGAAGAGGGCGTTTTTTTTTTTTTAAACACAAACCTTCGCTAGTTGTCAGTAGTCACTTTTTAAACTGCATCTTCCGCCCATAAATTTTACGCACTTTTGCATTTCAAAATCTTTCCAATTGAATAGGTATGCACTCGGTGGGAAATGGAAATATAAGTAACAAAAGTTTCTTAATTGCTTTCCAAAAAATCTATAAATGGTATAATATGCAGTTTATCGATCGATGATATTATTTTCATGAAATCTCATGTAGATATTTTATAAAAAGTTAATTAAAACCAAAAGTAATATAGGTAGTAATATAGTAATATAGGTAGGGTAAGATCGTGCAGTATAATTATACACACATTAATACCAATTATAATTATTCAATTTTCTTGTGTATATAAAATTTGTACATAAATCTTAACTTTGAAACTGCAATTTTTAAGAAATTCTTTAATTAAAGAACATTAATAATTTTTAAATACTTTGTGCTGGATACTATTTCATATTCAAACGCTTCAATTTAAAGTTTTTCCATTTTTATAAACTCTCCACCTTGCAAGTTACAATTGTTTATTCTCTGGAAGTTTGCTGATTAAAAATGTCAAATATCAAATTCTTCAATTTTGGATATGCTTAAAGTATAAAATTTCGGATTCAAACTCTTAAATTTTAAATTGCTCGATTTTGAATTCTTCTGTATTAATTTTTAATTATCACACAGTTTAAGTTTTTCACTTTGTAACGCTTACAATTTGATATTTTTAAAATCGGAAAGTATTCCTTTAAATATTTATACGAATCCAAAAATTGTTCTAAATTCAACGAAATTATTTAGAAATTTTATATCATTTCAAAAATTTACATTTTGAAATCCTTTACATTTTCAGATTACCAATTCAAAAATTATCAATTCATGTACCTTATTTAGTTTTAAAACGTTCATTTTTGACCGATTTTGTTGCTAACAATACTTAAAATTCTATACTGGTATTTTTTAACGCTTCAATTTGAAATTTTTAATTGATTAAAATACAAATAATAATTAACTCATAATCAGAATCCTGAAAAGAATAAAAAAGCATCAAAAATCATATTTCTGAAATTATTCTCTCTTTATAGGGACTTGAGGTTCAACAATATCGCTGATATATCACCTGGAACTTTTCAAGGTCAAAAAAAATTGCACACCTTATTATTGAACGATAATCATCTCAGAAATTTGAGAAAAGATGCATTTAGTGGAATCCCAAACCTGAGAATTTTATACATCTACAAGAATCAGATCGAGAGCATAGAGCCAGGAGCGTTCAATAATTTGCCGAAACTAGAGCATCTCTATCTTCATTACAATTACTTAACAGAGATAAGACCAGGCACGTTTAGCGACTTACCAATGCTGGACGGACTTTCCCTGCAAAATAATGATATTCATCGAATAGCATCCGATGCATTTCACAATATAGGACCCATGACTCGATTACAATTAGATAGCAAAGCTTTGGAATGTACTTGCAATTTGGTATGGTTAGTCGAACGCCTTAAAAAAATTCCTCAGGAAGAAATGAATGCTTTTTGTGATTCGCCAATAGAAATGAAGGGAAGACGTTTAAGTTCCATGTCACCTGATGATTTTCATTGCTGTACGTAGATTTCTGAATATACTTAATTTAAACATTTTTTAATGATTGAATTTTATAATACAGGTGCTAATTTTTTTTTTTTATATTATTTTCAGCCAAACCGGAAATCATGGAAGGCCCTACGGATGCAAAAACTGACATCGGAGGAACCCTAACATTCTCCTGCAGAGTATCAGGAGATCCAAGACCGGATGTAAAATGGATGCGAGACTCCACAGAAGTCGAAATTGACGGAGAAAGATACCAAGTTCGAGAAGATGGAACCCTGATAATTTCCGATGTGAACGAAGATGATACAGGCGAATACGAATGCGTAGCACATAATGACATGGGATTCACAAATTCTCGAAAAGCTAGAGCCTTAATCACAGTCTCAGCCCTAATTCGTTTCACGGAAATTCCATCATCTCAAACAGTTGAATCTGGGGTTGATGTATTTTTCGCCTGCAGAGTCGAGGGTCAACCAACTCCAACCATTGAGTGGTGGAGAAATGGGAGACAAATTTCACCTGGAGGTCGCTTCTTGATTGAAGATAACGGAAGTGTCTTGAAAATTAACGCTGTTAAACAAAGCGATTCGACAAGATACGTCTGTCGTGCCAAGAGTTCAGAAGGTCTTGCAGAAACTAGTGCTGATTTGAATGTCCTCCAAGAAGATTTCAGATCTCCGGAGTTGACTTACGAACCTCAGGATATGGAAGTTGAAAATGGAGCTTCGATTGAAATACCTTGTAGGGCTAAAGGATACCCCAAACCGGTGATTCAGTGGAAGAAAGATGGAAGTGCTTTAGATAGTAACAGAAATAGTGCTTTGAATAGAACCAAAATCAGCATTTCGAGAGGTGGCAGCCTTTATCTGTATAATGTCTCTGCTCAAGATGCTGGCAGGTTTGTCACGTGAACAATGAACCTAGAAGTTACTTCTATAATTTGGAAATATCTCTATTAAATTTGGTGCTTTCCCTTTCTCAGGTATGAATGTTCAGCAATCAACGAACATGGTCGTGCTACAGGTCAAGCTCTCCTTCGAATTCGAAAATCAGAGACAAGCGATGCGATTGTTCTTCGAGCTTTTCAAGAAGCAAGGGATGAAATAGATCGAGCGATTAATAACACTCTACAATCACTTTTTGGTGATTCCAAAAACTCTAACCACTATAAGGATCTTTTTAGAATGTCGAGGTTCCCTCCAGCTGAAGGAAGAGCAGCAGCCCGACCAGCCGAGTTGTTTGAGAGAACCCTCCAGAATGTTCGTCGTCTTGTAAAAGATGGAGCAGCTGCTAACGTCACTGACCAATTTAGCTATGAAGAATTTCTCTCTCCTGAACAGGTACAGTATCTTCGTGAAAATTGCTACCCAACTAAAAACCTTTATAAAATATTTACAAATTTCTTTTTACAGATGCGAGAAATTGAAAGACTCTCAGGCTGTACAGCCCACAGAAGAAAGGACGACTGCACCAACATGTGTTTCCACAATCGATACCGAACCATCGACGGGAAATGCAACAATATACAAAATCCAACTTGGGGATCTTCTTACACCGGTTTCCGCAGAATCCTAAAACCCATCTACGAAAACGGGTTCTCAACCCCAGTTGGTTGGAACAAAAATCGTCTTTACTATGGTTTTCCAAAACCAGCAGCAAGATTGGTCTCAACTTCTCTCATTTCAACCCAGAATATTACATCTGATGATCATATAACACACATGGTGATGCAGTGGGGGCAATTCCTCGATCACGATCTAGATCATGCCTTACCAGCTGTTTCAAGTGAAACCTGGGACGGTATCGATTGCAAAAAATCTTGTGACAATGCTCCACCATGCTTCCCAATGGAAGTACCACCCGGTGATCCTCGAGTGAAGAACAGAAGATGCATCGACTTCTTTAGAACTAGTGCCGTCTGCGGTTCCGGGGAAACAAGTATCCTCTGGGGTAAACTGACTCCTCGAGAACAGTTGAATCAACTTACTAGCTACTTGGATGCCTCTCAAGTCTACGGATACGAAGACGCTGTTGCTAGAGACCTCAGAGATTTAACAACCGATCGTGGATTGTTGAGAGAAGGACCAGTATTTCCCAAAAAGAAAGCTCTTCTTCCTTACGCTGCAGGACAGTTTGTAGATTGCAGAAGAGATCCCCTCGAAAGTTCGATCAATTGTTTCCTCACTGGTGACTTTAGAGCTAATGAACAAGTTGGTCTGCTTGCCATGCACACAATTTGGATGAGAGAACATAATCGCATTGCTCGAAGACTTTATGAAATAAATCCACATTGGAGGGGCGAGAAACTCTATCAAGAAGCGAGGAAGATTGTCGGTGCTGAGATGCAGCATATTACTTTTAACAATTGGATTCCCACAGTCCTGGGAGCAAGTACTGATGAACTTTTGAGTCCTTATAGAGGATATGACCCGAGTCTAGATGTGACGATATCGAACGTTTTTGCGACTGCTGCACTTCGATTTGGTCATTCTTTGATCCAACCTAGATTAGAAAGATTGGACAAGGAGTTTATATCAATTCCTCAAGGTCCTTTGGATCTCAGAGACGCTTTCTTCTCGCCCTGGCGTTTGGTAGAAGAAGGTGGAGTTGATCCTCTTTTAAGAGGAATGTTTGCAACTGCTGCGAAACTCAAGTTACCGGAGCAGAATCTTAATATTGAGTTGACTGAACAGCTGTTCAGAACAGCTCACGCTGTCGCTTTAGATCTTGCAGCGATGAATATTCAGCGTTCTAGAGATCACGCGATTCCTGGGTATTTAGAATGGAGGAAGTATTGCAATATGTCTAATGTAGAAAGCTTTGATGATCTTAGAGGTGAAATCAGCAGTTCTAAGGTTCGTCAAAAATTGAAAGAACTTTATGGTCATCCTGGAAATGTAGACGTTTGGGTTGGAGGAATTCTTGAAGATCAGCTGCCGAATGCAAAAGTTGGACCACTTTTCAGATGTCTCTTGACTGAACAATTTCAAAGAATGAGGAACGCTGATAGATTCTGGTATGAAAGTCCATCAACTTTCAAGAAAGAGCAGCTTGATCAGATAAAGAAAACAAGTCTGGCGAAGATAATTTGTGAAAATGGAGACAATATTACGAGAATCCAGAGGAATATTTTTGTCCTACCCGGTGAAGATAATCCTTTCGTCTCTTGTGATGAAATACCTTCGATAGATTTGAGGATGTGGAATGAGTGCTGCGAAGAATGTGATGATCAGACGAATACTATTTCGAGATTTAGGAGAAGTACTGCCTTGAGATATTCGGACAATGAAGGTTTGATTAATAAGTTTAGTTTGTCGCCGAATTCCAATCGAGAGGAAAAAATTGAGTTTATTCATCATTTGATAGCTGAAACGGATAAAAAGAATAAAGTACTAAAGGTACTGATGAACGAGGTGGCTGATAAGATGTCTGAAATTAAATCATTACTCAGGGAATTAGAAGATAAGGAACTGAAGTAAAAAATTTCTCACATTGCAAATTTCGAGCTTGAATGAGTAGAGATCAATTGCTTCAAAAGTTTAATGAATAACTTTTGCATTACTTAAAATTTATTATAATCTTGGAGAAAGAAAGTTTTTTCAGAGATTGTACCACAAGCATTTGATTTATTCTTATTGTGCCATGCCGTTACGAATTTGTACTTTTAAATAAAGAAATATAATTTAGTTTGGCAACTTGTGAGTAGTTTTTTAATATTTAATATTATATATAATTTGACATCATTAAAATAATATTTAAGATATTAAAAGTAGAAAGTTTGGAAAAACGTAAGATCGTGAATATTTAAAGAGTGAATTCTTCAAAATTGAACTATTAGGTAGGTATAACTTTTCAGGACTCAAATTAAATAGGATTTCTTTCTAATTGCTGTAAGATTAGGAAAGTGATTAAATGAACAATTAAAAATGATAGATTTGATGCACTATGCTGAGTAAAAAGTTTTCAAACGTCTTAAAAAATCAATAACTTAGAAAAAATATTTCACTTTGGAAGCGTTCAAAGTTTGACAATAAATTAAGAATTTGGCAACTTTCAAGTTCACAGAAATTTTGAATTTAGTTTGAATTTGCAGAATTTCAAATTTAAAATGTTCGTAACATTAGAACTTTAAGCTTAAACCTAAAGGAATTAAACGAACGCTGATGAACACTTTTTCTTCAAGTAGTGAGTTATAAATAACTGAATTTTTAATCATCCAATAACGAATTAAGTTAAATTAAAAGATAAATGATTAATTTCGTTTTAATTATTGGCTATATGTACATGCTTGATAAAACATATCAAGATTAAATATTAAGAAAACTGCTCGAGAAAGGTTTTCTGTAGCTTTCCTCTCCCTTGGCCAAAAGTTTAAGTAAATGCGAGTGCTTCTAATAAAAATCCGGCTCCAAACGGTAGGGGATACTATTTTTTATCCAATATTTATCCAGAAGCTATGAATTTCGTGTGCTGACCCCGAGCGATAATCGCACCATCCTCCTTTTTAAGTTCCACCTCGAGAAAAGCAAGCGTTTTTCCAGACCTAATAGTTCTTGCATCGATTGAAATATTGTCACCAGGAAATGCTGCTTTCATGAACCTGAAGATTTTATTTTTTATATTATCTTTTGTATTTTTCTAAAATTCGAGGCCGAAGACTTGTTTAATTTTCCCAGTTAATTCAGAATATATAATATATTTATATTTGATTAAAAACGCAATCCCTTAAGACGTTTTAACGTTTGAAAGTGAATGATTTCTAATTAAACCATTCCATCGTGGAAATTTTTTAATTAAGATTTTTTGTATGAACCAACTTGGAAATTCGCTTAAATTATTTTTTCATGTATAGGTAAAGGGTAAACAATTTTGGAAAATTGCGTTAGGGGTGGTTAAAAATTATGTCACACTAACAAGGATGTGGGGGGTTAACAGGTTTTATGCGAAAGGGTGGTAGAGGGGTTAACGCAGAATGTGAAATAAGTCATGGAAAATATAAATAAGAACACAATTTTTTTGAAATGCGTCAAAAAATTAAAATTAGTGATTTTATTTTAGAAGTACCTCTTTGCCTCTTTTTGAAAGAATTCCTCATTTTTCCCCTGTTTTCAAGTAACTTCCCCTTTTTCTCATTTTTTCGCTTAAATGCGAACTGAATTAATAGAACCCAATAATAAAATCCAACCATTTTTCGTTAAAAGTTAATTCCTTTAGGCTGTGTCTAGTCGTTCCGACTAGCCAAGTTTATTATTAAAATAGGTATTTGACTTAATCATCCTGAATTTCGGAACGGCGAGACACTTCGTTTTTTGTTAATTGAAAAGTATAATATTATATTTTTGGCTCAGAATTCATCTCTTTTTGTTTCTACTATTTGGTCAAACATTGAACTATTTTGTTGAAATCCCGTTTTTTTTTGCTGTTGAAAATTAATTTTTCCAACAGAAAATTTAATAATTCTATTATTGGTTGAAAATTAAACGTTTTTAGTGTCAAATTAAATCATTTGATTGAGAACCTTTTTTTTGACAATTCATATTTTCGGGTTGAAAGTTCAACTTTCTTATAGAAAATTCAACTGTGTTGTTGAAAATTCGTATTTTTAGATACAAAATTATATTAATTTCGTAGATCATTCAACTATTTGAATATTCATTTTTTGTACATTAATTTTTCAAACTGGAAATTTAACTATTCTGGTTGAGAATTCATTCTTTTTAGTTAACATTTTTCTTAAATTTAATTATTTTGCTTCAAAATTCAACAATTTTTCTAGAAATGAAATTATTTTTGGTTAAAAATTCAACTATTTTGTTAAAAATTCGTCTTTTTCGATTGAAAAATTAACTATTTTGGTAGAACATTCAACTATTTGAAAATGAACTTTTTTGTTTAAGGTTCACATTTGCGATTTGAAAATTCAACTCTTTTGTAGAAAATCCGCCTATTGATGTTGACATTTCAGGACATTTGTTGAAATTTTGTTTCTCTTTTGACTGAAAAATCTTTCCATTGTTGTAAATTCAGCTCGTTCGTTGAAAACTCGTCTTTTTTGGTTCAAATATCAACTATTACTTTTCTTGTTAAAAATTCATCTCTTAGGTTGAATGTTTATAAAATTTTGTTGAAAATGGATCCTTCTTAATTAAAAATTCATTTACTTGTGTAAAAGTTGATTTTTTTTCTTGAAAATGTAATTATTTGGTTAAATATTCAATTATTTTGTAGAAAATTCGTCTTTTGAGTTAGAAAATTCATCCATTTGTCTGTAAATGCAATTGTTTGATTTTTAGTTAATTGTTTTTTTGATTCAACTATTTGGTTGAAAATTCAACTTTGCAGGTCGATAATTCAACTATGTGGTTGAAAATTCAACTATTTTTTTGAAAATTTAATGATATTGTTGAAAATTCAACTGTCTTCTAAAAAATTCGTCTTTTTAGTTTAGAGATTCAACTATTTGGTTAAAATGCAACTGTTTACAGTTGAAGTTAATTCTGTTTGTTTGAAATTCGACCGTTTGTTTGAAAATTCGACCACTTGGTTGAAAATTCGTTTCTGTTCCCCTATTTTCGGGAAAAAACACCCTATTTTCCCTATTTTTAGAGCATTTTGGATTGTGTAGTCTATTAATATATTATGCTTGTATGTTATGTAGTTTGTTTTAGGCGTCACCTTGGGGGGGTTCAAGATTTGTGTGATGATTTGTGTGA
>CAKNWW010236633.1:1291-12317 GCA_932074435.1 Andricus kollari | reverse complement strand
TTTAAAATAACAAGTGCTGCAATTTTGATGATTTACATTAGAATTTTCTTCGATTTGGAAGATTAAGTATTGAAAATTTGACTTTTGATTTTCAAAGTCATTCAATTTAAGAATTTTTATTTATCGAAGTGTCTAGTCTAGGCTCACCGAAAATATTTGTGCTACGCTCATCGAATTTCGGTAAACATAGCCACGGCTTATGTTTTAAATTATAAAAATCTGTAAAATGGATCGGTGTTGAAAATTAAAGACATCAGTAAGATTCAGAGTTCCATCTTATAAAATCTTATTACGATATGAAATTTCAAATTAACTTAATTATTTGTTTCTTTGCTTCTAATTCCGGTCGGAATAAAACTTTATATTTAATTTAAAGTTACAGATGACTAAAACCGATTAAAATTGATATTAACGCTTAACGGTCACACCTCCGGAAAATTTCACAACGGTCACTGAGGGTGTCCCACACCCCAGCGACTTTAAATTGATGCCAAACACAGAGTTTTGAATATTTTCAAAAAATATATATATGTATATTTATATATTCTTTAAACATTAGAAAAAGGGTCAAATGGGAATTTCGTTGAATTTTAAAACAGTTTTAATAATCAACGAATCAAAGAAGTCGCGAAATGTCACTTTTTTCATTAAAAATTGTGTAACTTTTTGAATATATTATATTTTTCAGTAAAAATTTAACCGGATATTCTTAAATAGTTGTTCTTCATGATATACCTATGATCGAGAGTGTACGTTCCAAACAGTATATTTATCTCGTGAAACGAAATGTAAGTTTAAAAACCAAGTCAAGTGAATAACCGTTCAAAAGAGCAACTTTTCTAAGAATAAAATAAAAATATAGGCATGTTTATCGAAAAGCATGATGTAGAGAAATACAAATAATATATTTTTTTACATATTAAAAACATGTTTTTGTAAAACTTCTTATTTGATTACGTCTCGTCCACCGTCATTTTTCCCTCGAAGTTTCGTTTTTGGCCTTCCACAAGCTCGACTCCAAATTTCTTTGAGCCAGCGGTGCATTCACCATATCTTCGTTATTTTCGTCAGATTCAGAAATTTCACTTTCTACATACTCCGGTTCATCAGAAACATTGTCAACTTCATCCTCTGAAGCTTCTCCACCAAAAGGTTTCAGCATGCTAACGTATACTTACATTCTTCTCTTCATAATAACGTTGATACACTGTCCTCTAGAGGCTTAAGCCAGGTGTTGTATCATAAAGAGGATAACAAAAACTACTAGTAGATGACGTACCAGGTCCAACTTTTCAATTACTATTTACAGCTATTTACGGTCAAAATTCGGCTGGGGTGTGAGACACCCCAGGTGACCGTTAAGGGTTAAAATTCAAATTGTATGAAAGTCGAGGTAGCTATTTTAATTTATGAATATTTATTATATTTTGTTATACTTTAAATTTAAACATATATTTTAACTGGATAATTGGACAATCCAAATAATACAAATGTAATAAACGCGCATAGCGCGTTATTTTTGCTACTTTAGATTATTATATGTAATGTTTTTTTTTCAGTCTACAAAACCGTATCCGGAGTCAATGGACCCCTGGTTATTTTGGACGACGTAAAGTTCCCCAAGTTTGCAGAAATCGTTCAGCTGAGACTTGCCGATGGCTCTATACGTTCAGGACAGGTTCTTGAAGTCTCTGGCTCAAAAGCAGTCGTCCAAGTGTTTGAAGGCACTTCGGGAATTGATGCCAAAAACACTCACTGCGAGTTCACCGGAGACATTCTCAGGACTCCCGTTTCCGAAGACATGTTGGGTCGTGTCTTCAATGGATCAGGAAAACCAATCGACAAAGGTCCCCCAATCCTCGCCGAAGATTTCTTGGACATCCAGGGTCAGCCCATCAATCCCTGGTCTCGTATTTATCCAGAGGAAATGATCCAGACTGGTATCTCTGCCATCGATGTCATGAACTCTATCGCTCGTGGTCAGAAAATTCCTATTTTCTCTGCAGCTGGTCTGCCCCACAACGAGGTAATCTTTCTTCTGCAATATCTAAAACCCTCATTCAATATTTCCCCGTCGATAGATTTTAATTCATTTAATTTTATCATTTCCCATTTTTTTCTTGCAGATTGCGGCTCAAATTTGTCGTCAAGCTGGTCTTGTCAAGGTGCCGGGAAAGTCCGTCCTGGACTCTCACGAAGACAACTTCGCCATTGTCTTTGCGGCTATGGGAGTAAACATGGAAACTGCCCGTTTCTTTAAGCAAGATTTCGAAGAAAACGGTTCCATGGAGAACGTGTGCCTCTTTTTGAATCTCGCCAACGATCCCACCATCGAACGCATCATCACTCCTCGTCTGGCGCTTACAGCTGCTGAATTCTTGGCCTACCAGTGCGAGAAGCACGTCCTCGTCATCCTCACGGACATGTCCTCTTATGCTGAAGCTCTTCGTGAAGTATCCGCTGCCCGTGAAGAAGTACCCGGGCGTCGTGGTTTCCCAGGTTACATGTACACCGATTTAGCTACGATCTATGAACGGGCTGGACGAGTTGAAGGTCGGAATGGATCCATCACACAGATCCCAATTTTGACTATGCCCAACGACGACATCACTCACCCTATTCCCGATTTGACCGGATATATTACCGAGGGACAAATCTACGTTGATCGTCAACTCCACAACAGGCAGATTTACCCACCTGTGAATGTTTTGCCGTCCTTGTCTCGTTTGATGAAGTCTGCCATTGGTGAAGGCATGACTCGTAAGGACCATTCCGACGTTTCAAATCAGCTCGTAAGTTGGTTAATCTATTTGAGGGTTTCAGCTTTAACATATACTTTTTGATTTTCTTCTTCATTTATAATGTGTCCCATAAGGGTTTACGTGACCTCTGTTCTTACAATATTACCACCTACATATTTTATATTATCTTATCCTTATTATTTATAACTACAGTAGAAACTCGCATATTTCTGTATCTCTTATTTCCTGTCACCTTTATTTCCCGTTGGCTGTAGACGGATATTTCCATTTGCGCAGTTCCGGCAACTCCCACCACGGTCCCGGTATATTCTCCTCCGCGTCAGTGGGTGACCAATTAAAAAAAGGGGCCTGAATAGTGGGAAGCCTTGAATTGAGTACTTTGACATGGCGTCATGGGAATGCGTCTCACGACGTCTTCGAGAAAATATTATAAACGTAAAACTCTTAAATGTACGAATAGTAATATTTCTCAAGTGTAGAATCTATTTTCTCAGTCATGTTCCATTCTTTTGTCGATTCACGACCTTTCAGTTTTACGAAATAAAATAAAATATCCTAAATGTCAGGTTAGTGGTAATCTAACCTCAAATTTCGGACAGGTGCTTGTATTTCGAGAAACTGAATGGTCCTAAACCGATAAGAGAATCAGGAAGCAGAATTGCGCAAATGTATTCTACACTTGAAAAGATTACTATGTAGACCTTTATAACTTACCTTCACGTTTCGGAGATTTTTTCCAAAATGTATGCAGTTGCAATACGATGTACTAACCTTCCTGACGGCTGGCATTTCCACCTATCGACCTCATGCCACAAAACTCACTATTCCGCGAAATATTTGCGTCGTTTTTGGATTCTATATTTTGATTGATTTTTAGTTGGCAAATTGTCGTACGGCAACAAAAACACTAACGCCAACAAAGACTAACGAACCGCGACTTTTTCAATTACGCAATAAGCCGGATATCCACTCGCCTGAACCGTTTCCATAATATTGCGCAATATATATACTCGACAGAGTACTCGCGCTCTCGGCCCTTCCGAGGCGAGAGTCGCAACCGTCACTCGCCCTACGCGCTGAGAAACTTCGTGGGCCAGCAGTTCTAGAAATGTCGGGTGTATTTATTTGTATTATTATTGATTGTATTTATTATTGATTTCAAATCACCCGCGCTTTTCGCTTGAAAAAGTAGTGACCGGCGGCACATCGATACAAGAACGGGGCAGCCAATGAACGTCGTTGATAAAAATAAACTACCCACTCGCGGTAAGGGTGGGGCCCCCTCCAGCTTAGAAATAAAGGAATCGTTTTCAATCGTTTCGTTTTAAGGTCTGGAAAAAATCGACTTTTTACTGTATTTACATAAATTATTATATCTAGATCACTCTATTAAATGTATTATAGAAACTTATCAAAATGGATGAAAGGATATATAGAGCAATATAGAAATTTTATAAATTCTATATGGTTCTGCATATCCTTTTGTCCATTTTTCTAAGTTTCTATAAGGCATTGAATAAAGGATCCTTTTCGAGCGATCGAAAGCGAGAGCGCATCCGCATCTTAATCTATTTATACTATCTCATAACCCTGATTTTCAAATCTTTACGTTTCTAAGCGACTTCCGATTTCTTTATCTTTCGCTTCTCTTCTACCTCAACTGTGCCATTTTTTCACATCCATTCTTTCTCATTCGCTCTTTAAGCCCCCTTTAATGTTTTCATCTGCTCCACACTATATCCTTCCTATATATGCTCCCATGTTTCTTCTTCCCATTCACCATACAACTTATTATATTTTGATTCCTCAATCATCCACCATCTTTCTATTAATTGTCTTTCCCTGTCTCTTTTTCTCCAAATCTTCATAGTTTACTCCAATTCCCTCTCCTATATCTCTGGAACTTACGAACTCCCTCCTTCCTTCCCATGTCGTTAATTCTATCGCCCTCCCTCTCCTTTCTTCTACCTCCTTCAAATTCTTTTTCGATAGCTCCCCTCCTTTTCCCGCCCTTTGCGCTTCTTCTCTCACCATATATCCAGGCTTCCTCCAGTCTACCCCTAGCATTCACCTTATGTACCTTTCTTGTAAAGTCTCAATCTCTTTTCTTCCATCCCCATATATCTGCTCTATAGCATACTTGCGGCCATGCCGGCATATCAAATAATCACATTCTCTTTCTTCAATCCTTTTTTAACTTTATTCTTCCTATTCCCTATATCTGTTTCATTAACCCTGCCGCTTTTTTATCCTTTCTCTCATATGAGTTCTATGATCTCCACTTGTTTGCAAGGTATATCCCAAGTATATAAACTCCTTTACTTCTTCTACTCCATCCCTTCTTCATCCTCTGTCATTAGCACTACATCTTTCGCGTATGCCAATCTATATATATATTTTTTCTTTTCACATCCTAACTCCTCTCCATCCTTTTCTCTTCATTTCTTCTTCTAAGTCTGAGATTAATATATTCAATAAAAGTGGGCTCAAGGCACATTCTTTTCTTACTCCTCTCACCATCCTCTTTTTCATAATTTTTTTCTCTCTCGACTTGTTCCATTGAACCAAACGCCATAGTTGTATGTACCCGGTAATTCAGAACATGTTTTCCAGCACCCATTCGCGTTACTCCACTACAATCCTTAACCTCCCCCCCTTTGCCTTTTTTCACTATGGGCCACCCCTCTCCTCTCCATATTCTATTGCTTATTATCGATATCCATAATATTTTTCTATTCTGCCGTCTCAATATCCTGGTTTACTCTTTTCTTTTTTCTCTCTATTTACTATCATCCAAACCTCTTCTTCCGTTCTAGCCTTCTCCGCCTCTTCTTCAGATCTTTTATTTTCCTCTTTTTTTTTTTTGATCACACAACTTTGTATATTCCTTCATTTTTCTCCTATATTCTGCTCCATCACTTTTCCTTTTTCTCCACTTTCTTTATTCCTTTCTCACTTTCTTCTTCTTTTTACATTCCTCATCTCATCCACTTGTATCCCCTTTTTCACTAACTTCTTTTTTGTTTGTACACTATTATTTGTATTTCTCTGATCATTATAGCCATCTTCTCGTTTACATTTACCTCTCCCATTTTGACATTCCTGACCTTTTCCTTAAACTGATATTTTCCTTTCATTCACCTATCCCCTCTCCCTGCTCTTTTAATCTTTACTTCCTTTTTTATCCTTATTGTTATTACTATTTTCTCCCTCTAATGTCACTATTATTGGAAAGTGATACGAATCTATATAATCCCCTAACTCTAGCTTCTTGGCCTTCTTACTTACCTGGTCGTTCACCATCACATAATTTTTGATTAATTTACCATTTGTTTAATTTTTCAGTACGCTTGTTATGCTATCGGCAAGGACGTTCAGGCCATGAAGGCCGTCGTGGGAGAGGAAGCTTTGACACCCGACGACTTGCTTTATCTCGAGTTCCTCTCGAAATTCGAAAAGAACTTTATTTCCCAAGGCAGCTACGAGAATCGTACAGTTTTCGAGTCCCTTGACATCGGATGGCAACTTCTCCGTATCTTCCCCAAGGAAATGTTGAAGAGAATTCCAGCCACCACTCTCGCAGAATTCTATCCAAGGGATTCTCGCCATTAATCAATTTTAACATCACTTTAGTTCTTGTCATTTGAAAAATAGAACAATTGGAGAGCAAGGACGTTTTCGTTCAAGGCTAAAGTTTTATTGGAAATGCACCGAAACGAGTAGAGGTTCAATCGTTCCTGCCTCCTGCGTTTCGATTTGTCTGCTGAAATATCAAGATCCTTATGTAAAAATACATAATACAGTTTCCAAGATTGAAACGCAGTTGGACAAGAAATCAAGTATCATGCCTGGAATTTTTAATTGTAAAATTTGAACTTTAAATCATAGCTGCTGAATATGTTTACTGTTTGTTTTAATATTCTAATAGATAAAATTAGGGGCAAGGACGAGAAGAGATTTATGGTGAAAATGTTATCACACTTACCAAACTGGAAAGGGTGATATTAGTTAGCAGCGCACTCTGTCGTGTTCAAGTGTTCGTTTCGTCGGAAAGTTCGTATCTTATTAAAGATTAATTTACATTCGATTTGGATTAACTTTAGCTATCGAGCACGGGACCTTCATAGAAGTTTCAGCAACACCAAGGCCATGTGTGTTTGTCACCTTCTGCTGATCATTTTCTTCGTTGATAGTCCCCTTGCAAAGTTGATTTTGTTAATTGAAATCAAAAATATGTAAATTGTAATATATCAGTCAGTATTATGATCGAAAAAGCAAGTGCGTCAAACTTTTGTTTCAACATGAGCACCCCACATTCCAAAATGAAATGTTTATTTATGAGATAAACATCCTTCCCTTCTTAAAAAGCGTCGCCAGCATCCACGTGTACAGTTTCTTTTCCCTTGAAATGTACTAGAATAATCGGAAACACATTTTCTATGAACGTTACTGTGTAAATTTTAGAAGTAGTGAATAATGAAATGCTTGCTTGATTTGGGCGAAAGTTATTCGGATAGTTAACATTGTTGCAGCGCCTAATTAAGGGGTTTCGAAGCAATTATTGTTATTAAATGTCAGTGGTCCGACTATTGTGTGTAATTAATTCAAAAGTTAATCATTGCAATTCTTTCAGTGTTATACAAAGATAAATGTACCATAACTGTATAAAAGAAGTATATGAAAGTAAATATTTTTCTTCATTTTTTTTTGCTTTCCTTTCGCCGTCGCATGAGAATTTATACAACTTTATCGCTGAAATAGTTCCCGCTAATGCAACTCAGTTGCACAAGTGCCGTTATAAAATAATATGTTTACTGACGGTGTAAAAATGTTGACAAATTTTGAAATACAGCGTAATAACATGTGTTGGAAAGAGAACTTAAGAATTATTTTCTATACCTCATTTTTTTTAAGTCTTTAAAACAAACCTTTTTCAATTTAGAAAATTGAGTGATCTTTTTAGACTCTACTCTATTTCAAATAAATTTGTATAAGGATTAGGGCCGGGAATTTTCTGAGACCATGACATTGTTTTTTCATCCGAAATGTTACGTACATTTTAAAGAAAAATCTATCCAATACTTGGAATATCACAAACATTACAGGATAATGTAATGTTTTATTCCAAGCCTAATTCTAAAATCTTTCACTTTACAAATTTTCAATTTTAGGTGTTTATTTTTAAGTGTCTATTTTAAATGTAACGAATTTTAAAATACAGTTTTGAAGATTTAAAAATTAAAAGCGTTTGAAATGTATTACTTAAAATAAATTTTGAATGAGCATTTGTAAAGCAAATATTCAAAACTAAACAACTTGAAACTGAATTGTTTGGAATAGAAAGCCTTAAATCGTCTAATTTTCAGAGTGGTAAGTTTAAACTTTGAACGTTATAATATTAATTGTTACATTACAACATTTTTTAAATTCTAGGTGAATGTGTTGAATTGCTATGAATAAATAACAATTGAACCATTATCAATTTGAAGCGACTTAAAATTAAAATAATTCATCTTTAAATGATGCAGGTATAAAAACCGTTTTAATTTCACAATTCTAATTTTAAAAGAAAGGGAAGAAATTTTCGTATTTAATTTTTTTCCGAATTGGAAGGGGAACTTTTTTTTACATTTTTATGGAGATTGAAACGAAGAAATTATCATTTTGGTTGAAATGGCAGGACATTTTATATTTGGAGGTTTTTATCAAGATGGAAAAAGGGCTTGGAAGGAAAGAAATTTTGGTTTTATTTTTTGGTGAATATGAAGAGACCAATTTATTTTTTTAAACATTTTATTGTGTGGACGCGGGGAAAATTGGGTATTTTTAACATTCGGATGAAAGAGGAGAACGTTTGATTTTTAAACCAGAAATCTTTGAACTGTGCAATGTATGAAAGTTAATAATGCTTAATTCTGAAGTTAAATGGGACCTAATTAAAAATTGTTAAATTATTAGTGTTAATAGCTTCTACGTTATACGTGTAAACTATTAAGAGTTAAAAAAAAATGAATTACAAATTTTTAAAGCTTCAACTTTAAAAGCTTAAAATTCAAAAGAGTTCCACTTTGTGTTCTTCAATTGCAGTTATTTAATTTCTTCGGTCAAGGGGCCACCCTGGATACTTTTGTGAGAAAAAAATATTAAAGATTGATTTAAAAATTCTACATCCTAAAAAACAAATTTTGTACACCTAATATCTCATAGGATAGCAATTTATTAAAAATTGAGTTTTTTGTTTAGTTTAATTTAAAACGTTAATAAAATTATATGTACATATTACGTATTCAAAAAAGATTCTTGAAATTAAGTATTTCAAAATTTGCCACGTAAATCCTCGTATTTAATGTTGACCAATCAGGTGGGATTCTTCCACTTCGGTTATTTAATGGCGTCAAGTGAAGAAAAACTTTCCAATCAAGTTTTTTTTCGATGTTGTATTCTGATAATACTGTCAATAATTAATTAAGCTATATGTAAAGTGTGATCATCGATGAACCGATAAACGATTCCTGAATCATCGAGTACCAAGGTAATTGATCATTTTTGTACAAAAGCCATTTAGCATCAGCCAGGAGAGGTTATGTCGCTTGATTTTTCACTCGACTCACGTGCTACCAGATGGAAATTAAACATACTGAAGAACAAAATATCGGTTTAAAAGCTCAGCAATTTTTAATTAATTTCGAAATTTACGAATGTATCTTTCCTTCCATGGATGAGTCCTATAATGTGCTATTTTTTCATTTGAACAGGAACCTAATTCATAATTTTCCTTCATATTTGCTGACTTAACTTTTCTTTGATCTTACCAAGAATTTGCGCAGTAAGACTTTTTGGCGTATCATTTTCCCATACATATACAGGCAGTTACTATTTAGGTACTTTATTCAATATGCAAAATATTATGTAGTTAATTTCTTTATACAAAAATTACTAGTTATTACAGTAATAGAGAATTGAAACTATATTGTTTACCTTGTTTACTATAGTCCATCTATATTTATTATTATATGAAATTTACGCTTGTCAAAAGAGTATGATGAATTGAACATTATTTTTGTCAGCAAGGCGTATCAGATTTGATGGCCTTTAATTAAATTATTAGTTTCAAAAGCTCCCATTACCTTGTTTTAAAATAACGTTTGTTTTAGATAATTTGCTCTTATTTTTGTCTTGAATTCTATTTATACATTTTTATTAGACTATTTTTAATTGTTTATACTTTTTTTTTGCTATTTTTATGATTATACAGGGTTTCAAAGTTTTGATAAAAATTGATTACTCGTTAAAAAGCTTTTATAAAAATAGGATATAAATAAATATTTTGGTAACATGTACAATTAAAAACATTTTTCTCTTTGAAGAAATACAGTTCTGTATATTCATTATCAATCAAGGTATGTGGGGATAATAAATGCAGGCAGTTCACGTATCGAGTCCGAGGTGAAATCGGTTTCATAAAGCAGTTACTATTGTCAGGTATTCTTCTCCTAATGAAATAAATGAGAGAATATTAAAAAAATATATAATTAATTGAAATCTTAATTGTTTTCTGAAACATTATACCATTTTTCTATGTATGCAATTTATATGTAAAAAATGTTTGAGAAAAATAATGCTTACTATCAATATTCAAAATAGGAGAAAATGGATAAAATCAGTAATATTTTGAAAGCACTTATCAGTTTATCACCCTTTGATAAGAAAATCTTAATTATGAAAGGTAAAACCAGGAAGATAAGAAACAACTATTTAATCCGAGAATTGTTAGGAACTTAAATTTTCTTCTCCTTTGCTTCTGACCTTTTCTCAGAAAATCATGTCTCAGGAACGCAAAATATAATTTTATTGAGATCCATTCAAATTTTACGTTGTATCTTGATGTTCAACAATTTAGAACATTTAAAATGGTTTCAGGGCTCTAAGCGTGCGACTTTTTTCGGCATTTTGAATAAAAAGGCGACTAACCGACTTTTTCTGTTTTTCTCAGAAGTTCGCTATTCTTAGTTTGAATTTACAATCACAATAAAACTTTTAAAATTGACATTCAAAACTTTAAAAAATTGTATCATTTTAATTGAGAACATTAAAACTTGCATAATTGCTCATTAAAGCTTTATACATAAACATTTTTAAATTGATATCGTTTGAAATTGAACAATTTCTAATTTCATTATTCAAAGCTTTAATTTCAAATTCAATTAGTCTTCACACTTTTTACCCTTTTCAATTCTTCTTTGAAGAATTGATCCTTTTGAATA
>CAKNWW010236626.1:0-10706 GCA_932074435.1 Andricus kollari | reverse complement strand
TTTTCAAAATTACAAAATTTTATTGACTATTTTTAGACAAATTTTGATATTTTAATCGGATATTAAGTAAATTACATTTCCCATAGTTATAATAATAAAATACTGTATTATCATGGATCTTATAGTTATTGCAGTAACATATATCAACCATATGAACATAAATTATTATAATTTCTCGACTTGAAAATAAGAATGAATTTGAAGTATTTAAAATAAGCGCGCGTATTACGGCCAATAACGTGACTTTCCCCTTCAAACGCAACGGTTGCGCAGTTCAAGAAGTCGCGTTCTATTAGCATCACTGGTTGGCGTCGGTCAGCGAGCAGCGGCGGTCGTCTAGCGGATCAGTACGTGTCAGTACGAATCGGTCCGTAATTAGATGAAGACCTGAGCTCCTCTCACCCTACGAACTACGCAGCAATTCATTTGAACTTCGCCTGTCGAGCCGTAGTGATACCTCTCGTGACGTATACGCTAAAAAAAACGTTGCCCGCCGGTGAAATAAGTTCTTTTTTCGTTTTTGCGACATGGAACGTGAGTCCATAGTGGGCTAAACTATTATTATTTTGTACAATGAATAAAGGATTGTTACTCAAGTGAGTGTTACGGAGTTTTTCGTAGTTTTTCCCTTTTTTCCGTTGATCGCCCCGCTGAGCCGAAGATTGTTCAGGCGCAGAGGACCTTTCCCTGGATGATTCCACTGGTCCACCACAGTAGGTGGTACTAAGTGATCGTGGGTAACTTTGTAATCGACTTAACCTCTTGTTACTTTATTTTTCTCAGCTAAGGATATCTATGAACTCAATCTAGTTTCTGACTTTCCTGCCGTCCTTTTGCGAGGATCGAGGGTTCTATCTATTTTCCTACGGTTCTTTCACGAGGATCGAGGTTCTCATCTCATCCTACGGTCCTTTCACGAGGATCGATGTTCTCATCTTATCCTACGGTCTTTTTGTGAGGATCGAGGATTTTATCTATTATCTTATGGTCTTTTTGTGAGGATCGAGGTTTTCATTTTATCCCACGTTTCTTTCCGAGCTTCTTATTTTATCCTGCGGTCCTTTTGCTATGACCGAGGTTCTTATTTTATCCTACGATCCTTTTGGGAGGATCGAGGTTTTCATTTTATCCCATGGTCCTTTTGTGAGAATCGAGGTTTTCATTTTATTCCACAGTCCTTTCACGAGGATCAAAGTTCTCTCTTTTTATCCTACAGTCCTTTCACGAGGATCGAGGTTCCTATTTTAACCTACGGACCTTTCACGAGGATCGAGATTTCTTTCTCATACTTTCGTTCAAAACGGAATTATTTTCTCTCCTCTCTTCGAACCGGCAAACTGAAAGGGAAACGAACCCCGGCATCCCCACAATATTGGGTACCCGACCATCAATGTTAAAGCCCTCCGTGGAGCCCGATGAAGCTGAAATCGATCATCGTACGAGCCCCGAAAAGATCCCGGGAACTAGATTCCCCACGGTACCAGCCTTCTGGCGAAACCTTCTCAAAATAAGCTTGAAGGCACTTGTGAAAGTAATTGTTTTAAAATATTATTTCTTGCATAATTGAGATATCAGAATTTGTTGAAATATCTCACGCTTTGACACAGCTTTTCATTGCAATTAGAAGCTGAGATTGCATCCTCATATATATTTATTATTTAGCTCTGGAAGCTAAAGTTACAAAAATTACTGTTGACTATGTTTTTCGATATTCTTCCGACCATAAATTTCTTACTAATGCAGCTATGACGAACCATCAATGATAAATTTGTGGAGAATAAATTACATTGAAGTTTGTTTTATTCTTGAACGATTTTTTTCGCTGACTTAATCAAACTTTTGCAGGAGGTTCAATGTTACGGTGGGCCCCATAAAAATTCTAAATCTGTGAATATAAAAGCCCACGCGTCAATCGCTAGTATGCCGTGACCGTGATCTCCCCTCTGTCCCTCCTAGCCTCTCGCCCTTGTAAAGATCGAGGGTCTCTGGAGAGGAGAACGGGAGGAGAGCGCAAAGGCGAGAATGCATTAACCCTAATTCCCCATGTCACTTCTTTTATGGTCTTATCCTTCTGATACCATCGAGTAACAGGCTGGCTGAAAAGTAATTACTAATAATAAATACATTTATCAATAAACATTAATAGTTAGACTATGGTAAAAGTTTTGTGAGTTTTCAAAGTATCTTTCAACAAAATTTGGGAATAATTGAACAGAATTAGAATTCCGATGATCGATAGTAGTAATCGATGCCAGAAGCTCTCTTGGTACCATTCTAGCAGAAGGAGATGACATATCCAGTAATCTATAAATGATCTGTTATTTTAAATTCGAAGTGTCAACCTGAACATAAAAGTTATCTAAATTAATAGAACTACCCTGTGTGTTTATTGATGCTGAGAGTCAATAAACAATACCGGCGTAGGCCGGTAGAATTAAAATCTTAACATTCACATAAAGGGTGAATTTCTCTTACTACTATTGATTGTTGCTGTCGATGATAGGAAAACTCATCATGATTAAGTCATAATGTTATAATTGATTAAGTATTCCGCGAATTGTGACAAAGATGGATGTACTTTCCCATCAGTATCTCAGAAGCAATATTTTTAAAACGTAGCGAAAGTAAAATTACATAGAGGCAGTGTTTTCGTATCCGCTGCAAATCACGAAGATATCGAAATTCAAGAATTATACACAGATACGTTGTCAGCACCACGCCATATCCTGTGACCATTCCCATGGCAATCAGCATAAATCAAAACTTTATTCATCATCAGCCCATACCGATCCCACTACCGCAACGAGTCCGATTTTCACCAAGACTCAATAGTATTCCTCGTTGATACCTTGATCGGCGAGATTGGTAAGATGGGAATAAAAGGGGAATTGTTCTAATTATTTTCCCGTTCCATCCGTATTTCCCTACGCGCTCTCGTCGCGGATTAACTTACTTTTGAAAAGAAAACAGGTCAGAAGTAAACTAACTAATATTTATCTTGACGATCCCTCGCTCGCTCTCTCTTTCTCTCTCTCTCTCTCTCTGTGTCTCTTGCGTCCCTATCACGATAGCTAAAACAACATTCTCGAAATTTTGCATACGCTTTGAGCGTTAAGACTAACGAAAATATTGAATTCGGCCCGTCAATCTCATACGCGCGGAGATTAGACGTTGAAAGTTAATTATCGATTCTAGCCCAATTTTCAAGAATTTTCTAGGGTGGATGCAAAAGTACTTCCAGGAAGCAGTAATTAAAAGCGAATCCCAAAAAATAATAATAAATATGTGGGAGCGATCTCAGGTGAATGTCTGAAATACCTCCGGGTGAATCATAGAAGAAAAATAAAATAAAGTAGATAAAACCTGAATCCCACACTACCATAGTTTTCAGGTCTCTGAAAAAGAATTAAACATCTAAATATTCGAAGGCAGGCTGATAAATGAAAATGATAATTATTTATTTAATTATTACTATGATAATTATATTATTATAATAATATATTATTATAAATAATACAATTATAATAATTAATCATTTAATTATTGTTTTTGAATGATCTGTGCAACATTCCAAATTGTTAATCACGTGGAAAACAAATACTTACGGTAAGCGGTGGAAGTTGCATACATAATCATAAAAATAATAAGGAATGTGATTTTTTTGCGGGGGCCCCCCCCCCCCCGCGGGTTTGTCCAATATGGTGAGCATGTCTTTTAATAAAATCGATGGCCGCGTTGAATTTTAGTCATTGTACAGCACCGTGTTGAACAGTACACATCGGGACACCATTCAAGCAGTTCTTGGAATTACATACTGCTCTTTTACTTAGAGTTGTGAACTTTAAAAAATTTTGTTGTTGTTGTAAAGAACAGAATAGACCAATTAATTCAAACGAAAAACTTTTCGATCGATTTCTCTAAATCTACACGCGTTAAGTGCATATAACATTTTTCAAAATTTTTTAGAAAATAAAGCTGCTTGACTAATGATCCGATTAGCGATTACACGTAGACAGTGAGAGAGATAGAGATCAGAGTAAGCTGTCTCAAAATGGGATGGCAGAGTTGTTGTCAGACATATTCCAAAAGGGTCCTTCTGTTATAACCATATGCCATGGAAAAGTAGAGGCTCCTCCCGTGGAGAGTCGTGCGAAAATTATATCCGAAAACCACGATAGTTTGTTTGCACAAAGGGGTAACGAAAACATACAATCGGATACGTGAAAAGTAAACCTGACCAAAATTACGCAACAATGTAACTGAATACATTAGAAACTGTAAGAGCTGTCTAGAAAACAAATTAGTGCGGGCTCGTACACGGTAACCTATGGTAATAACTGACACATCATTGAAGGTGTTTGATAAGGTCTCTCTAGACATTGTGGGAAAGTTATCAACCACCCCTAATGTAAATTGGTTCATACTTACAATGCAAGACAACTTTTCCAAGTTATGCATTGCAGTGCCCATTCCATCTATGAATTCTACTATAGTAGCTCATGCAATCGCACAACATCTATTCGCTCAATACAGAGCTCTTCGTTGTATCTTCACGGACAGAGGAGGATGCTTCATAAGCAAACATATGCGAAAATTGGAGTCGATATTTGGGGTTAAACACTTAACCACCTCGGGATACCGGCCTCAGACCAACGGTTTGCTAGAGCGTAGTCACATTGTACTCACGGACTACATAAAACACTATGCAGAGGGTCTTGATGAATGGGATCGATTGTTGCCGTTCGCGATGTTCGCGTACAATACTTCTGTTCATGAATCGACAAACATTAAAAAATTTGAATTAGATTATGGAAGGTTAGCGCGAACACCTATTTCACTTCCATCGCCAGATAAATTAGAAACTTACGGGTCTTATCTTCGGGATCTGATCATTCGGCTGAATATAATTCAAAATATTACCGCTAAAAACATAATCCAGAGTAAAGAACATTCCAAATTACAATACGATAAAAAGGCACGGTCCCTGAATGCCGTTTCGGCGATAAGGTAATAGTTTTCAAAGATATAGGTAAGGATACATTTTATAAACGAGCGGTTGGCCCTTATACTCCAGTAGGCTTCACGGAAAATCATAATGTGAACCTTGGGGCCGACGATGGTACAAGATTCACCAAGCACGCTGACAAACTTATGGCCACATACTGTTGATAATGTTATTCTACAAGTCATAATGATTACATATGCGGGGTACGAGCGTAATTGCAAAGGTTTACAAGCCTTTGGTCATTTACTCATGCAGACAGTATAATTAATTAATAGCCAAAACGTTGAATAATTATTGAACAATTATTGTTCAGAACAGATTCTATCAAATAGCAAATCATGTACGTCCACGCACACCTCTTGACTCTATCCTCGCTATGCTACATCCATTGGATGGTACACGGCAACATTCAAGAGGATTACAAGAACCTTCAGTCCCAAAGGAGCACTGGAATGTTTTACGAGCATTCTGGGCCAGTGCGCCGGGTTGTGAGTCACGGGAAGATCAGCACTGTCCTGCACATCACCAAACTCCAAAAGTCATTAGCAGAATGGCAGAATAAGTTGCGAACTTAAGGCAAATATTGCGGACCAGACGTTGAACTTGTCTGCAATAAGACCATTGAGGAATACCATTTACAACCAAAATTGGAAATGGCCAAAAAACTGTGAGAAGACACCGATCGGGAAATCAACGAATTGCCATATCACACGACCAAAAAGTTACCAGATAATCTACCTTCCGGTATGAGAAAACGAAGAGCTACTCCTATGCTCCGATTCCTAGGAGGGATTGTTGGACCTGTAGCAGGTCTACTAACGTACAACGATGGGCAGGAGATAAATGCTAAAATCGACGAGCTTAATCACGTTCAAGCTAATATATCCCACCTAATTTAATAAGAACATGAGTTCTATTCTTTCGGTCTTACGATCAATTGAAAATAAAAACGACTAGGATTTTTCCATGTCAAACAATTTTAATCATAATTATAATTACGACTTTTCGACCTAATCTGTTGTTCATCTTCAGGTAAATTAAACCTATGAAAAGGTTATAAAAATTCTCTTAACTACAATTCAAAGAATGTCATCAAATCAATTTTAAATAATAAAATACAAATTTACCTTCATAAAAACAATTTTGGAATCAAAATTGTGGTCCGATGAAAAGAATTAAAACGGTATTCCGAAAATATAATTGGGAAAAACCTCAACAAAAAAAAAACAAAAAAGAGGCTCCTAATAATTAAAAGGTTACATTTTTTAAATTTAAGAGCGAACCGCAATAGTCAAACGACGGACGATGTGATAGTGACAGGAAATAATACGAAGGTTATGTTAGAAGTATAGTATAACATTTCTCATATAGAGGGCGTATTCAACTACAATGAAAAATAGCGGGCCAAGGCATTGGGAATTTGAAAATTCAATTTATTACGTTGTGATAACATTTAGTAGCAATATTTCTCTTAATACTGAGGTTACAACAGTTAACTACAATCTTGGAAAGAGGAGAGATCATGGACACTGGTAATGATCGAGAACGACCATTCTTATTCCAGGGTGGGTTTGTTACGGTGGGCCGATAAAAATTCTAAATCTGTAAATATAAAAGTTCACGCGTGAATGGCTAGTATGCCGTGACCGTGTTCTCCCCTCTGTCCCTCCTAGAGTCTCGCCATAGTAAAGATCGTGGCTCGATTGAGAGGAGAGAGGGAGGAGAGCGCAACGGCGAGAATGCAATAACTCTAATTCCTCATGCCACTTCTTTTATGGTCTTATCCTCCTGATACCATCGAGTGCCAGGCTGGCTGAAAAGTAATCAATAATAAGTACATTTATCAATAAGCATTAATAGTTTCACAAAGGTGAAAGTTTTGTGAGTTTTCAAAGTATCTTTTAACAAAATTTGGGAATAATTGAACAGAATTAGAATTTTGATGATCGATAGAAGTAATCGATGCCAGAAGCTATATTGGCACCTTTAGAGCAGAAGGAGATGACATCTCCAGTAATCTATAACTTATCTGTCCTTTTAAAATAGAAGCGTTAACCTGAACATAAAAGTTATCTAAATTAATAGAACTACCCTGTGTGTTTACTGATAACCAGAGTCAATAAACAATACCGGCGAAGCCGGTAGAAAGAAAATCTAAACATTCCCATAAAGGGTGAGCTTCTCTTACTACTATTGATTGTTGCTGTCGATGATAGGAAAACTCATCATGATTAAGCTATAATGTTATAATTGATGAAGTGTTCCGCGAATTTTGACAAATATCAAAATTCAAGAACTATACACAGATACTTTGTCAGCACCACGCCATATCCTGCGACCATTCCCACGGCAATCAGCAGAAATCAAAATTTTATTCCCGCATCAGCCCTTACCGATCCCCCTACCCTAATGAGTCTGATTTTCACCAAGACTCAATAGCATTCTTCGTTGACACCTTGAACTGCGAGGTTGGTGAGATGAGAATAAAAAAAAAATGTTTCTAATTATTTCCTCGCACCATCCGTATTTCCCTGGGCACTCGCGTTACGGAGTCGCCCGGAAGGTTTAATTTACCGAAAAAGGCGTGCTATGGGGGCTTTGGGGATGTAAAGAGTGCAAACGCAAAACGCGATAACAACCGGCTAAGTGTAAACGGGAGGCGTGAAATGTTCGGAATTTCAAAACAAGGACTAAAAAGTGAATCGTGATCGCCAAAAGTGCACGAATGACTTGCCATCAAATGGCGCCTGTTCGTAAGTCGACGTGTGTAGAACACACACGTTACATCCGATCACGATAGCTAAAACAACATTCTCGAAATTGTGCAAACGCTTTGAGCGTTAAGACCAACGAAAATATTGAATTCGGCCCGTCAATCTCATACGCTCAGGGATTAGACGGTAGTCTAAGTTAGTGATACCGAGTCGAAGCCAAGTATTGTAATCACACTCAATATACTATTATCTTTGCATACAATAGAATACGAAATCAAAAATCAATATAAAAGAAATATTAATGAGTTTTCACTTGTGAAATAATAAGTACAAGTATTTGGCGCATATTCATTTAAGATATCAAAAAACCTTAATCTGGTAGATTTATTTAAATTTTGGTACATTTCATAAGTTATTAATTCATGGAAAATTACGTTTCAGTACTCTTGAATCAATTGTAATTGTTTGATTAATTGATATATGGAAACTAACGACTTGCTCATGTTTTTTGTTGGATTATAGTCACTAGCCTAGATGCGTTGCTTGAGACTGACATTGACTTGAAAAAAGTAAAAAACCGATTCCATCTAAAGGAACATAGAATAATCGGATTTTCGATGATTAAAGGACAGCGTATCGGGCGTCGAATGTCGGTTTTTCGTCATTCGATGAACGGGCCGATCAAATCGAAGAAATCCAATCCGGCGCGCATCGAGTGTTTGATTTTCGACATTCGACGCGCGGTTTGATCAAACCAAATAAACCTATCAGAAATTAAATGCGCGTCGAATTATAAATGGATCTCGAGCTTGGCAGTCACGTGGGCACGATTGGATGTAATGAGATGCGACATTAGGAAAAATCCGCGGCGGCCCCGCGCTTTGCGTCGGAGATTGCCGAAGTTACAGTCAAGTGAATAGTGCGATCACGCGCCACGGGAATAAGGAGGTGGGGAATCGGTTGGGATCATGGACATAGGAATAGGTGGAGACTAGCCGCATGCTTCCTAACTTGAGCGCAGGGTTTTCTGGTGAGTGACGGAGAGGGGTCGACCATGTTGGTTTGCAAAAACATGGGGAGTAAGTGAGAGAAGGAGAACAGTGTATTATTTCTCTCGCATTACCGATTTAGCACACCAAGATGCCAAATTCGCCACAGAAGTTTCATTTCTCCCTCCTGGTGGAAACAGGCAGCAAGTTTTTTTTCTTAACTTTTTTGAGGTTGAGAACAAAATGCGATTGACCGAGTCAAAACAACCCCGGATTCGGATTTATCGATCCTAAAGACGTATAGAAATCTTTGTCTCGCCTGATGGATAAGACTTATTTTTCGTGTGCCTGTTTTATGGGAATCGTTGTCCTTGCACTGCTGGACTCCTCATATTCGGTCGCCGATCTAAAATCATCTTAGTGATCCTAAAAATCACGCAGGGCTCGAAACCACGACGTTCAGGCGGACCTGGGGCAATTCAGAATCCTCCAGTCCACATTGCCTATCCAGATGTAAATCACAATCAACGAAAGTCTATTAGATAGCAGCAATCACCAGGAAGCATATGTAACTCCGCTCCCAACACCATCACCACCACGCTTGCTACACCTGCATCTTCAACGTCAAAAACTACCACCATGGATACCACTCCGCCAGTGATACCCGTCTTGCGCATGGAAAACTAACAATATCAGGCTCTCTGTCCAAACGTTGCAGTCACTGTATAAATAATGCACCGAAAAAGAGAGGGAGAGAACGAGAAGTAATGCTCAAAATAAATGATTTGTCGCTCTGCGCCGGCACATTCTCATCACGCACTGCGCGCGCGGCTCGCAATTTTGGGTGCGCTCAGGTCGCGCGTCTGTCGGATCTTGCTCTTCGCGAGATGTATATTGTATTAAGTTGTGTACCTCGCTCTGGGACTGCTTGTTTAGATATTGCAAAATAAAGTCGAAATTTTATTTTTCATGATTACTTTAATGTTTGTTCCTTATTTGGAATTTAATCTTTATTTGCAGCTACCCTGAAAAATGTATCATTTCAATAAATGTTTATTATATAAACGTAGTATAAACGTTTATTCTTCAGCCTGTTGGCCTTAAAAAATTGACTTGCTTACACTTTCCTTATTTTTACATAATTTTCCTTAAAACTAAGCCTTAAAACTAACATCCATCCATACTTTATATTTAGGATCGCACGATCTTATCGCCTTGCCTTCCTCGCCTCGCTTCGCCTCGCTCGCATGTCCCTACTCTATCGCTTCCGCATCTATTACCTAATGCTTATCTACTATTTACAATATTTTCATCCTCCTTATATCTAGTTCCTCTCTTATTTACAATCTTTCCTCCTCCATTCCTCTTCCTCCTTCCTTCTCTTTTTGTCCATCCTACCCAACACTCCCTTCAACCATGCTACTGCCCTCTTGTCCCCCTTTCATGCATCAATACCTCCATGCTCATTTCACTCCTTTCCACCTCTACACACTCCTCTAACCAGTGCTCCACTTTTGCATACCCCTTCCCACACAGTTCACACATCCTCTTTTCACTCGTGAGCCAGAACCTATTAAAATCCTCCATGCACCCACACCTCATCCTCGCTATCAGCTCCTGACTTCCTTTCTCTCCTTTCTCACACAAATATTGCGCTCTCGCCCTTGGCAGTATCCACACATAGTTTCCGTTAAACCTTGACTCTCTTATTCTCTCTTCCCCTGCTGCCTTCTCTCTCTCCATGTCGTTTTTCTTAACAAACTCATATACCTTCCTTCCTTCCTCCTGCACCGTTCTCACTTCATCCATCTGTAGTCCATTCGTTCTAAAATACCTTTCCCTTTCAGCCTCTATCCTCCCACCCCCTCTCCTGTTCTCCTTCTCCCACCAACACTCCCTAACCAGCTTACTTCCCCCCTCTTCCAAAAATTTCTCCTCATATTTACACGCCCGACTCCCCGCTAGAATCCCTACACTTGTTCTCCCCGTCTCCCTCCT